>VYZV01017384.1:2218-12394 GCA_013401275.1 Pandion haliaetus | reverse complement strand
TTTGGCAATGTAAAAATACTTTATATTTTCCCCTTTCATACATGTCTGGTAAGTCAATGGGCACAACGCACACTGAAAGCTCTTCACTATGCTCAGTCTGTTCCTACTCCCCACTGACCTGGACCTGACATCGTCTTACTTTCATAGAGTGTTCTATAAGCAGAGAAAAATCACAGCATTAGTGCCTCTGCTGGATAGAAACAAAGTAGTTTAAAATAAAAGGGTAATATATTAAAACATACAAGAACATCTCTTTAAAAACCAGATTAGTACTTTATTTAAAAGACCCCATGCACTCCATACTTCAGGAAGAACTTCAAAAGAGAAGCTAACAGTAATGGTCCTAGAGACAAAACTAAGGAATTTCAAGCTCTTCTAATCAGTATGGACAGCACACAGCTGTAACAAAAACAGTTTGACAATGGAAATGTTTGCCAGCCTGATCACACCCTCTTAATTCTGACATAAGGAAACCTTTTTCTGATTCACTAACTCAAATCTGGGAATAGCAAGGTGGAAATCAATATTACAGACAGACCCCCAAAAATCCCTAAACACTATTACTTTAAGGATCTTTGCGAGGATTCAGATCCTGAATATGAACACTATGAACAGATAAATGCAACAGGTACAATTTGGATGATATGAAAAGATGTTTAAAAGGGCATACAGTTGGACAGGAGTCTCCCAAAACACTGACCACTGACCTGATGGCAAAAGATTTTCAAATGACAGAAAGCTGGATACACAGAGCAAATGTATCATTCTCCTTTTTTTGGTTGAAATACTATTTTCAACAATGCCCCAGAAAGCACATTCTATTTTGTCCTCTTCAAAATTAAAAATAAGAAATCGATCATTTGGTGGAGTAGTCTCTCGGGAGAAGTAATGGGAAAAATTACTTCTTGGTCACCCACAGCTGTGTTTGTATTACTGTAAAGTTGGCTCTACTAGTTTGTCTTATGGCAAATTCACTCTCCTTTTAAAGATCACACAACACCTTTCAACAAAATATACAAAAACCAACTTATATTCAGAAAAATCTCAGTGAAACGTATTAGTTATTTGGCTACCTAAAAAATGGGGTTTATCCTATAAAATGGGGTTTATCCCCTCTCTTAAGAGATAAATATACTTCCATTCCTGCTTTCACAATCACTTGCTTCTCTGCTGCCAGTGCATTATCCAAACACTTCTTCGTTGTTCGGTACACCATAGAGACATTTAACCTGCCCCTTGAAAGCCCGGCAGACATGCAGGTGCCCCTCCCTCAGATCATTCCTATAGAAAACAGCTCTGCTCAGCCCAGACTTCAAAAACCCACATGATGATGCACTTCCTTCCCTCTTATCAAGCTTATGCTTCATCAGGGGCAATTTTGGTTTCATAAACAGATGCAAGTGTAAAGTTCTGTCAAACATGTGGCAGAAGTCCAAAAATCAGTAATATAATATCCTCTTACACTTTTCCAATATGGTCCCCACCTGCATCATCTACGAGATCAGTGATTTTGTCCGCTTATTTTCTTACAGGACTGACCTTTCCTAGGAAACCTCTGTTACAAGAAAACAGAAAAAACACACCAGCTTCTGCTTTCCTTTTTCCTAAATCCTTCTGCTGTTCACTGGATGCTGACAACTGCAGTGAAAAAACCAAACAAGGGAACAGAAGGGAGGTCCTGGGACTTCAAGCACTATCCTGCACTGCTGGATACTTCCGTAATGCTGTTCAGGTATCAGATTTCTCCTCTTATTGGAGGGCTGCTCCACAATCTCCATTTAAACAGAGACAGCATCTGGTTTCAGTTCACAGAAATAAAAACTGTATGTCACACTTCACAGCAGAAATTATCTAACCCAGAAGTTCCTCAGGTTTCTCTCATCCACACAAACCTGGAATTATATTACCCATCCTTTGATCCTGCAGAAGGAAAAGATTAAACAAAGAAGATTGTATTGTGTTATTATACCCTTAGCATAAAAGGCAAGAAAAACGAGGTAAGTACAATTATGAAAAGTCTCGAACAGATCAAATTTGTTCAGGAAAAGTCAAAACCTCTGATCCCCTAATCACGCCTCCTCTTCAGCACCAAATTAATGCTTAAGTAACAAAGTCGAGTAGTCAAAAGTTTACTTGCTTACCTCAACTTCAACTGAGTCTCTCTGGGGTAGATCTCAAAAACAGAGATTCCAACGAGATCGTATCACAGCTAGTCTGGGAGTGTAACAGAGTTTTTCTAGTTCTATTTTAATAGTTCCCAGACCAGCAAGCACAGTGAAAACAAGAGTATGGGAAGGAAAAGAAAAAGGTGGGTGGAAGGAGAGGGGGAGAGCAGGAGACGGGATTTTACATTTTGTTTCCAAATATGAATATGCTTTTGTTGAGATTTGGGCTCAGTTCCAATTCACCTATCGTTCCTGATTATTTTGACAAGCAAAAGCCAAGGTGACTCAACTCCTTGCTGTTCTAATTTAAAGCAGGAAGAATGTGTAAAGCATAACCTTAAAAAACAAAATCCTATCTTCAATCTGAAAAACACAATAATGCCATACTGAGCTCTCTAAGAGTAGGGACTTACTTGCAGTACACTTGGTCTGTCTTTTTTCACAGCATTGCTGGTTGGTACTGCACATTTCACCAGTGCTGTCAATTATTTGAGACATGCCTTTGTCATAAAATTTGCTATATAAATGTTAATTGTAATTATCATTCTCTTGTGACTCAATTACTGGACTCTTTTTCTTGTAAATGTCACAGCATCTCCTGTAAAGGCCTTCAGGAGAAGGGAGATGCCAAAGAACATTCTTTCAGATGTGTTGCTTAAAAAAAAAAAAAAAAAGAAGAAAAAAGAAAATCTTAACTCTACTTTCTGTGAGTCTGCAATTACTTCTTCTTTCCCACTCCCCCACTCTTACTTTGATGAGCAAACATTTCAACTCTCATGCTATCAAAAATACAAGGTCGCATGCCAATCTATTAGTCAAAAGGTAAGACCTACTCATTTGATAGCATAAAAATGGCAGACAATATCATGCATTCTAGTATCCTGATCCCAAACTGAGTTCCAGATCTCCAAATGAATGGGATCAGAGTTAAAAGTGAAAGGAAGAAAATCAGTCAAAGGGGATGGACAGAACAGGTGGTTCTTGTGACATTTTGTTACATAGTTCATCAAAACGTTCCAGCACTCACTCATTTGACACTTGTAATTTCAGACAGTGACTCATCCGTACTAACAGATCATGCATTTCACCAAAGTTCTGCATGACACAGAGTGAGGTAACAAAAGCATTTATTTAGCTTCTCTACGAATTTATTAACTTATCTGATTGCTCCCTTTGTAACTCAAACAACATAGTACATTCATTTCTGCAGTTTCAACAACATTATCATAACCTACCACACGGAGAAACAGTGTGATTCCGGGTTTTCAACTCTGCCACTCCTCCTTGATCTCAATATTTTGTATTATTTTATTTGGGGATTATTTTGCCTTTTAAAATAACAGTCAGGTCTCGAAAGACTTCAAGGAAGGAGCCTGCACAGTCTCACTAGGCTCCTGCTCCACTGCCTGTCCATCCTCATGGGGAAAACATCTTTCCCTTATAACCAGTCTAAACCTCCCTTATTTCAGTTTGTGCCTGTTTTCTCTCATGCTCCCACTATGCAACACTGTGAAGTGCCTAGCTCCATCTTCCTGGCAACCTCCTTGGAAGCACTGGGAGGGCTGCTGCTAGGTCCCCTGAAGCTGCCTCTTCTGACTGAACAAGTCCCATTCCCTCAGGCTGTCTTCACAGGGCAAGTGCTCCAGACCCGGACTACCTTGGTTGTCCTTCACTGGACTTGCTCCAGTTTACTGATGTCTGTCATGTATTTGGGGGTGTGGTGAGAGACCAACACTGGACACTAACTAGACATGTGGTCCAACAAGTGGTGAGTAGTGGGGGACAATTACTTCCCTCAATCTACTGGCCGTGTGTTATGGGTTTGTGTGGTGCGGTTTTCTTTGGTAGCGGGGGAGGGGGCTGCAGAGGTTGCTCCTGTAAGAAGCTGCTAGAAGCTCTCCCAGCTCCAAGTCGGAGCCGCCTCTGGCCCAGGCCGAGCCCACCAGTGACAGTGGGAGCGCCTCTGCGAGAACAGATTTAAGAAGGGGAACCGGCAGTGTGGGGGTTGGAACGTGAGAGAAACCCCTCTGCAGATACCGAGGTCGGTGAAGAAGGAGGGGGAGGAGGGGCGCCTGAGGAGGCTGATGGCCCTGCAGCCCGTGGAGGTGAACGGTGGAGCAGAGGCTCCCAAAGATGGCCGTGACTCCATGGTAAAAACCGCGGTGGAGCAGTGTGTGACTGGAGAGCAGCGCGCAGAAAGGTCCCGTGCCAGGGAAGTTTGGGAAGAACTNGCCGCCAGGGGGAGGAGGGAGAGAGAATCGGGAATGGAGCTGAGCCGGGAAAGCGGGAGGGGTGGGGGGGAAGGTGTTCTGATGTTTGGTTTCCCTTCTTAATGCCCTTGTTTTTTATTTGATTGGTAGTCAATTTAATGGATTTTGTTGCTTCCCCAAGTTGAGCCTGTCTTTTGCCCGTGACCATAACTGGGGAGTGATCCCTCCCAGTCCTTGTCTCGACCCATGAGCCTGCCTTTGGATTTTCTCCTCATCCCAACGTGGCCAGGGGCAGGGGTGGGGAGTTGAGCAAGTGGCTTCGTGGTGCTTTGTTACCGGCTGGGCTGAAACCGAAACCATGACACCGTGCTCCTGCTCATACAGCCTGAGACACTCAACCTGCCTTGCTGCCAGGGCCCACTGCTGGCTCCATCAAGAGCCCCAAGTCCTTTTCAGCAAAACTGCTCCCCAACCAGTCAGTCCCCAGTCTGTATTATTACTGGGGTTATTCCCACCCAGATATAGGACTTGGCAGTTGNACCGGCTGGGCTGAAACCGAAACCATGACACCGTGCTCCTGCTCATACAGCCTGAGACACTCAACCTGCCTTGCTGCCAGGGCCCACTGCTGGCTCCATCAAGAGCCCCAAGTCCTTTTCAGCAAAACTGCTCCCCAACCAGTCAGTCCCCAGTCTGTATTATTACTGGGGTTATTCCCACCCAGATATAGGACTTGGCAGTTGTCCTTGTTGAATTTCATGAGGTTCCTGTCAGCCCATTCCTCCAGCCTGCCTAGGTCCCTCTGAATGGCAGCCCTGCCCTCAGGAATAGCCAGCAGTCATCCCAATTTTGTGTCACCTGAAAATTTGCAGGAGTCCACTCTGCCACCTCCTCCAGGTTACTGACAAAGATGTTAAAAGGGCAGGTCCTAAGATAAGCATCTGTGGTATGCGTTACCATCGTCTAGGTAGCACAGGATCCATTAACTACTGACCTCTGAGCCCAAGCATCCAACCACTGACTTACCCAACTAATAACTAGTTGATCACACTCTGTATGAACCAGTTAAATAGATGCATACTCCATAAAAAACACTGTGTGCTACAATATATATTTAAAAACACTATCAAGAAACCAGCTGCTTTGAGCAAGGACTCAATACTTTTGAAGGATTCCTCGTCTGAAGGCTTCCCCTTCGTTGTTACTTCTTAACAGAAATAAGTCTGCCTAACCTCATGGAGCTCTTACAGCAAAAATCTAGCCTGTCCTTTGAAGAACTACATAAGTACTTAGTCCTGAAGACCCTGCTGTCTGTGAATAAAACTACCTTCATCTTTTCTACCATCAACACATTTGTGCCACTTCAGATAATTAACACCAATACAGCCTGTTATACTGCTTTACTCTGCAACATTCCTTCCAAACATGTTCTGTCTATGCCTCTCCTGCCATCGTATCTCTAAATACTTATTGCTGTCTGCTTAAAGAGAATCTGATTAAGCTGAAATGCAGGCAGAAGCAAAGAGGAAAACACAGAAAGGCATGTGACAGTAATGAGTCTCCAACACAATAGCTGCATGAATCAAAAGTATCTTGGTATATATCAATTCTCCTGGGATTAGAATGAATTTAGGATAGTCTAAATTATTCTGGATTATAACTTAATTACTCTAAACATACTTAAAATGTGAGCAAAGACTTTAAGCACCAGTTCTATCTTAGATAGATTGCTTTGGAAAATGGCTTCATAATCCATGCTGTACTGAGCCTCAGTCTTTCAGTATTCCATTACAATCTTCCACTGCAGAAGTCAGCCTCTTCTGGTATCTTTCAGTCTTTCTCGCACAGTATGTTCTGATTTGTGAAAATAATGTAAGATCACAGTCCAGATTAGTGAACTCAGATGTGAAGTCTGGAGTCTATTACTACACACTAGGATAGGATACAAAATGTCTGGTTTTACATTTAAAACATGAATGTTGATGCCAATGGCAATTTTATTGTGAAGAAGACATGTCTGTCTTTAGCACAGATCAGCAGGAGCACCCACCCAACCTCTGAAGATAATGATGAAGCGCTAATGATTGACTGCTCTGGTGTTTGCCAAGTTATGCTATAGTGGGTTTGTACAGGAATGAATACCACATGTCATATCACATATCTCTGATACAGATTTAGTTTATTTCAGATTATTGCCACAGGACAAACTACTATGCCATAAAGAATGGTACCCCCTCCCCACTGCTCAGTCACATCCTAACCAAGCACTTCTGACTTCCTCCTCTAAATCACCTCAAAAAAGATACAACATGCTTCCTTATTTCTCCACCCACCCATGATCCTTCTGCGTCCTAGGCCTCTAACTCTGGATTGCTCCTTAGCTGCTCTTAACAGAACTTTCCAGTTCCCACCTGAACCACGGCCCCCAGCACTCCAACACTCCACATCAGCGATGCCACTTTTCGACGCTAGGGTGCACCCTCGAGACAACTTTCAGCCACCCGAGCGCCTTCTAACCGTTGTTAGAAACAACCTCTCTAATCGACACAGTAATTAATTATACAGAAAGTCTTTGGAGAGAGCAACGGAGCAGGTGAGTGAAGTAGCTCGGATTGGGATACAGCACTTTATTTCAACGTCAACAAACATGACTATGCTTCAAAACTTAGGGATGACTAGTAACTATCTGCCAGCTTTTTACACCAAGTTTCCAGCTAGCAAATGTCTAGAGAGCACACTAGAGAGCTGCACGAGTTAGCTCCCAAGGAGGCTGGTAAGCACATTGAAGCACCAGGAGGAGAACAAGATTTTGAGAAGGGTACGGTCGTATTTGTATGGTGCTGCCCTACATAAAATAATCCATGCCTCTCAGAAGGCTAACTAGCTTGGACACGGTGCTACTAATCAAATTGCTCCTCCATGCGGTGCGCTACAGCCAGTATACCCACAGGCAGCAAGCAGCTACTACCAAAACCTGCAAGTTCTGTTGGTTGGGGCTTTTTTTGTCGGTTTTTTTTTTCCTGACTCTTTGTTTCATGATGTCCTCCCAAAATAAGCTCCAAGGACATAATGGAGATGGAGACTAAACTGCTCTTTGGATAAATATGTTATCCCTTGTATCAAGGCAATACAAAAAAGATTACAAGGCTATTGCCTGTGTTCTTTGACTTAAAATAGAAAAAATTATTCCCTCCATGGCTGTCCACTCAATTCATCACAGCAAAAAAAGAAAACATCAAGAGTATAACTCAACGTTTAAGTTTTGCCTCACTACAGTTGCAGCACTTAATTAAATGCAACTCAGTACCAAAACTGGCCTACTCCAGGGACAGCAGGTGCAGCCTTAAGCTGTGCCTATTTCCCTCTCCCCTCCCTTTCCCTACATCAATCATTGAAACATTCTGACAGAAAGCCAGGGGAAGCCCTGGAAATAACTAGAGTAAATAATAAAAGCAAACCATTGTTAATTTTTACGAAGAACAGTGAAGTCGTCTCAAAGTTAGACGGAGGAAGACAACCAGATTCTTAGTTTTATTAAAGGATACTTATTTTCTTGGCATAAGAAAATTATTTCTTTGGCTAGGATGCAGAGTTTGATGAATGCATGAAAAGACAGGAGGGAAATAATTCATGTTTGTTCCCCTCTCCTTATGAGTCATTTTGGCCTAAAACAAATCTTCCAGAAACTTTTTGGCTGAATTTGGCTATACTACTTTACAATCAACATCAGCAGGCTTATCTAGTTCAAAATACTGTGAATAACTTTCAAGTGTGATTGCTTCTCACTACTGTGCACGTAATTTAAACATGTAAAAAACCACTATAAACTGTACATTTCATTCTAAGTTGAAAAAGGAATCTAATGATCAACAGAACTACATTATTCTAAAGTACACAGCAAAATTATTAAAAATAATTTGTAATGTACATACTAGTATCTTTACTTGTCATATTTATCCTCTGTACCCAGGGACAGAAAAAAGGAAGGTATATTATATGAAGATGAAAATAACAGTGCACGAGCAATTTATTTGAAGCAAACTAAACCCAGGATTAAACAAAACACTCTACGTGCATGCATTCTGTCTTTAAAAAAAAAATATATTTGAGCAAGTATTTTACAACTGTAACTCTAATCAAAACAACTCTAAAATATTATAGTCTACATAATGACAAAGCACATTATCTGTAGAGGAAAGGGGTTACGTTTTACTTCAAAAACAAACAGTGACTGCACATTTCTGGCAGGTAGCTCTCAAATGTCTGTTGGAAGACTTCTTGCTTTATGTATTTCAAGAGAGAAGGGGAATTACTGAATACTAGTCTTAACCTGGTCTCATGGACCAAACAGCCACCAGTAGCTACAGTGACTTACACACCCATGTGGACCTTACCTTCTAATTCAGTTCCATCTGAAAAGAGTCCAGTGCTGTCCAACATATCCCCATGACATCAACAAAATATAAGTGGCTATGATCAGGAGATTCTCTTTCAAGGCATTCTCCTGATCTCAAATAAGGTATGAATGTATATATGTAAAAAAGAAAACAATGTATTACCTAATGTGAAAAGTAAATATCACTCTGGAGAACACAATCCTTTCCTTAATTCCTAAATTTAAAATACTATTAACAGCTAAAGAAATTCAGAAGCCTCCCTTCCCCTAAATGAAAAGGTACTGCATTAGAGTGCACAATTCAAAGTAGTTATAATATCACATGCTCAAGAAGAAACCTGATTTGTTCACTGTGTAACACTATTTAATCCTTCATTATCCAATGACTTCACCAAAGAAGTGCTATTATTGTCAGATGTGATATGAAAAGCCGTACGTTAGAAAGAACAGTACCTAATTCATCTCATAGTATCAGTGAAGTCACCAAGTTAAAACTTAACACTTTTTGGTCAACTTTCAATACCAATGCACTGAATTTACTATAGTTTTCCTTAAAAAGTCCTTAGTGTTTGGGAAACCTAGAGACTGGGAACTGTCTCATAATGTGAAGTGCATGGAAACTGAATTCTGAACTGTTTGCTTGTATAAAAGCTTGTAAGTCTTTTTTTTCATACAAAACTGGATTCTGTTTTGTATAATAAGATATGTAGAAGGTCTTGAACCTGCTTGTGCATCTTGAAAAACTACCAAGGAACGTAGATATGGTATCCAAAGTGCAAGTTTTCAAGAGCTCAGAGAGTCTGTAAAAGCTGGGAACTGCTACAGAGACATGGACACAATCTGGAGTACAGCCAGGGGGAATAGTACATTTTGGAAGTCTTTTCTTGCGTACAGGTTGGTTGGGGTTTTTTAAGAGTTGATACTACTATTTATCAAATAATACCTGCATCTGTGTTTCTGTTATGCCAAACACAAGTAAACACACAGAAACATGCACCCAAACTTGGAGCTCATTTCAAAACCTCTTTTCTCACAAATGCTGTTTCTGTATTTTCAGGTAATAGAGGTTGACAGGACAGAGTAAAACAGTTTTGGAGCATTCCTGAATTAAACATAAAGTGCCAGATGACCCTCCGCTACGAATTCCTCTTTAGTCACAAGACAAATACATTACTAGTTCAGTAACAGTACTCTGCCAGTTTGGATCAGTCATAAAATGTAAGGATATTCTCCAAGAGAAAAGACTTCCTCTTCCAAACCATTAATGCTTGCTTGGTACCACTGCAGACGAGGGTAATGAGAACTCTGAGCATCATGTACGTTTTACTGTGTTGACACCCATCTGCAGTTGCTATCAGTTCACCACAAGAGATTTCTGCAGAGGACCCTGAGCTGTTCTCAAATT
>VYZV01017382.1:1946-12254 GCA_013401275.1 Pandion haliaetus | reverse complement strand
ATGGAAATAATTCTTCAGAGAGAAGCAAATTAAACATAATTTTAGCCTTTCCATACTTTTTGACTCTTACATTGAATATACTCTAAGCAATGTAACTAACAGCTAATCAATGTGTTTCCTTAATCACCTTGACCTAAGGAAGAAGGAAATGAGGGATAAATGTGCAGTGGAGTATCATGTTTGGGCTGTTATATTTGGAAAGGATTGTTGTATGTGCATTTCCTCAAAATACATATTACTCTGTATTTATACTAAGAAAGAACAAAGTCAAAGATGTACCATCTTTCTAGAAAGAGTTGCTGAGGCTTGTGATAGTTCCTCAATGATTTCATTCTAATATCTTCCATTTTCTCTTGTTTGTTAAAAATAGCAATATACTTGCCTCTCTTAGAAAAAGAGGTNCACCTCAAAAGCTGAAAAATGGGAAGTCACCTTGTAAAAAAGGAGCCCTGCTGTGACATAGCTGTTCTTTCTCTTTGCCCTTCCTTTCCATTGAACGTAAAAAATTATATTAAAGGCAGCTGAATTCCTTCCCTCTATTCTGCCCAAGACTCAGTAAATGAAACAAGTCTCCAACCCTGTAAATTGTCTTCAGAAATTGGATAGCAGATAAACTCAGGACAAAAGACCTCTCACTCAAAATGGGCACCCGAGGGTCTTTCACTTTGTCCTGTTTTTCTTGTACTTCCTATTTCCACCTCCCAAAAGTGAAATACAATTCAGTCTATGATACAAAAATATAGCAAAACATGGTAAAACTCATTCTAACAACTAGGAACTGATCTGAAACACATAAAAATGTGGAAAGGAATAAATATAAGGAAAAAATTCCTTAACTTTGTACCAGTGAAAAAACTGACTGATGACATACCAAATTTCCTAACTATTTGGGATCTGAAATTTGGGTTTTGTTTTTTTTTTTTTTTTTTGTCGGTGCTTTTACTCTCTTCTTCCCTCAAAACTGTCTGATATGTTTTCCTATCCTTAAATATGGGGCCAAGGGAAACGATTAGCCTTCACCTTTCCTCTGAAGTGGTGAAACATATTACTGAAATCAGAGTAAGAGGAAACATGCTATCTTAATTAAATAGGTTTCAATTCCTTCACACCTATTATGTCATAATGCTGTCAAGTCTCAGAAATATCTTCTAAACACTGAATTTCTACAGAAAGGAAAATATGGAGGGAACGCACTCCTAATTTTTACCTATAAAAAGCCAACATCGTACAAGACCCTTTGCTCTTCAGGTCTTTAAAGACTAACACTAGTCTAACTACATAAACTACACTAATTATTTTAAAATATATGAGCACAGTAGCTTATGGAAATTACTCCACTTATAGGCCTTCTTTTTAACCCTTTGTGGGCAATTTTTATAGTATTAATTTTGTTAATGCAGCTTTTCATCAGTTTTTCCAACCATCACTAATGAAAATAGATTAAAGAAAAACTAGTCTACTTAAAAGAAGCTAGTCTCACATGCAAGAATCTAAACCATCCAAGAATCTTATGTCTCTTTTCTCCATTGACACACAATACTTTATCCATGGTGAATTTTCTGTTGCTTGCACTAGCTCTAAGTCTCCACTTTCACCTAGTTTTTATTATAGTACCAAACCCTTTAAAATTAGGATCTAAATATGTGTTGCTTATTTATGCTACATTGCTAAAATTTCTGTTTGTTTAACTTTTGGAGATAAAAAAGGAAGAGTATAAAATATTGATAAAGAATGCTTTGTTTTCACCTTCATTTGGAATAGAGAAACAATTAAAATAAAGGACGGAAAGAGGACTGAGAGACAGCACTGTGACATGAAAATTCTTTCCTTAGTTAGTCAGTCTAAAAATTAAATTTAAATAAGGAAATATGTATCTGTTTTCCAATATAGCTATCTGCCTGAAAACATAGATATTGTGAGCAATTTCAAACACAAGTATATGCAGTGTCATTGCTTAATCTATCTCCAGAACAATATTTCCTAAATAATTGTACATGAATATGATAACTCTAACATGGTAACTGTAAGTAGACTTTGATCAACAGAGCTCTCAAGGAATTCAAGTTTCCTCACAACCAGGATGATATCAATAGCTAAAAACCAAAATAGCTTATATTCTCTGTCAGTCCCTAAGAAACTGCTTTAAAACATGCACTGTAGAGGTCTGAGATCCTGTGGAGTATCTGGATTAAATTTAATATATTGTCAGAATCAGGAAAAGCTTGTCATTAAAAAGAACTTCAAAAAAAATCCTTTATATATTGAACTACAGATAAGCATTTTTGCATTATCTAAACAGAGGAGCAGATTTCTCAAATACTAGATCTAGTTATTCAGTAAGCTAAATATTGTAGGCTCATGGTTCGTCTTCCCTCCTCACAGTTTCATCAGCAATGAACTGGGGATTGTTACAACCCTTTATATTTTTGTGTCCTATATTTCCCGTCCTTAATTTACAGACACCAGCTGGTTCTGTACCAACAGAGTCCAAAACTGTAGCTGATGCTTTCAAAGCTATCATGAAGAATACTGGAATTAAAAGATACTCCAAACACAAGTGATACATTAGCAATTTTCCAAGAGTTACCTCTAATTTTGGGAACCTAGTTTTATATAGTGAGGTGGCTTTATGAACTATAATTGTAACTAGAACTCCTTTTAAACCAGGACAACTTTTCTAATTACATAACCCTGAAGTTTGCAGCACAGCCAAATGATAAAATAGTAAAAGGAAGCTGAGTAAAACTAAAGAACAAAAATAAAAGCCTCCCAATATTCATATATCACCTCATCACCATATGAACACTTGGCTCTTTGATGCTGTTTGCAGACAAACTTTGTCATCTTCATTAGATCACAATGGAAGGATAATACATTAATAGTACTTATATAAAAAGGAGATTGTTATGGCATACAGTAATAATATTTAGTCAGTTTCCATGGAGAACAGAGAGGTACAGTTTCAGGTGATACAAACCAGATCAGGCTCTACGGTGTTGCCCAGGATGAGACTGTGTTTGGCTTTCCAAGTTAAATAGTGTCTTCAAAACATGAAAACATCCATTGAAGTGCAAAGCACACTTACGCGAAGTCAGACATCACATTGAGATCTACTGCTAAGGATTGACAACAGAGTCTGGCCACAAATAAGCACTACTAAATGCAGACTAATTCTGGATGGAAGGCAAACATAACCTATAGACAGAGAAACTGGCAAGTAGGTCTCAGCTAAAAGTGTGAATTAATTAGAACCTCTCTAATGACTGACCAGTCTGATAAATTTATTTTTAAAAGTTGAAATTCAAGGATTTTAGAGTTTTTATTATTTAGGAATTGAATTTCTCCAACACATGTGTTATGGTGTTTTATAATGAATAGGCTAAAGAAAAATTGTGTATCAGATTCAGAGAACTGAACTGGATTCTTCAGCTGATAATCACAAATTTCCATAGCTTGGAAGGGGAATCATTATGCTTCAAACTTATCAGTCTCAATTCATCTTCAAATTACTTTGGCCTAGATCACGGATAATACATATGCTGTTCACAGACAATAATATCATATACAGATAATACATATTTTGTTCCCAGATCACAGACACTTCAAGACCAGAAGATTACTTACACCAACAGATATGACAGATAAATAGAAAAATTACTAAATTAGTATTTACTAAATTAACTTAAAATGAAAACATCTCAAACCTATTTCAAGGAATTTGCAGACCAATTACAATAACATTTTGAAAAGCACAACATCTGAGCCTTTCTCAGGACATGGAATCAAACACAAATATATTGCCTCCAGAATAGGTGGGAGTTTTGGTTTTTTTTTTCTTCTTGATTTTAACAAGCTTACAGAAACATGTGATGAAAGTGGCCTGTTCAATTTTTAATAGCAATAAGCATTAGAAATTTCCCAAGACAAAATCTCCTTAGGAGAATTCTGGACCAGAGATGATTCATAGATTCCTTGCAGTGCAATGCGAACTACATAAAAAATATAAGCTATTCCATGTTATTACCTATAATTCCAATAAAGAGTTTTAATTGACATTATTTTTATCTGTAAAAATAACTTGATTCAGCTTTGTACGTGCACATGTGCATGAGCAGGGGTTAGTGATTGCTCAAGGTGACATTTGCTATGAATCCTCAACTGTGGCATAACATGCAGGTCACATTTTACCTTCTCCCAAATTTATTTATGCCTCTTATACATTTTAATACACTTTTTATAAATCTGGATAATCAAATAGATTTTGTTTACACTTTTCTTCTTCCATGCAGAAACCAGGGTTATTGTACTATATTTTCAATCCCTGTATATATAAGGAGTTTTGCTGATTTTCAATGGATTGCAGTGCAATCTCAAAATAAAAGGACTTCCAATATAATATTTTTGCTGGCACATTTCAATAACACTTTTTCTTCCAATTATTTTCTAAGATCAAGATGGCAACAACATGTATGTCTGATTAGCTGGTAAAAGTAACACTAAAAATCATAGTTACTCCCTTTATATATGCCAACCGCATTTATTGCACAAGAGAAGGCTGGGTTTGTAAAGTGGAGAAATTAAGCTTTGTCTCCTAAAAGTACACCACTGAAAGGGCAAGAGCAGGCATGTAAATATTAGACCTTTTTTCTGAAGTGTTTTTTTCTGATTGTGCCACTTTTCTGTTTTTTGTTCTTCCATATGACTACACAGGGCACCTCTTGATGTTTTAATCTGAAAAAAATTGGAAACACTCCAAATGAATAGTTGTCCTGGTTTCAGCTGGGATAGAGTTAATTGTCTTCCTAGTAGCTGGTACAGTGCTATGTTTTTGAGTTAGGTATGAGAAGAATGTTTATAACGCACTGATGTTTTCAGTTGTTCCTAAGTAATGTTTAGTCTAAAGTCAAGGCTTTTCGGCCTCTGATGCCCAGCCAGCAAGAAAGCTGCAGGGGCACAAGAAGCTGGGAGGGAACAGAATCAGGGCAGCTGACCCAAAGTGGCCAACGGAGTATTCCATACCATGTGATGTTTAGCAACTGGGGGGGCATTGCCGCTCGGGGACTAATGGGCGTGTCAGTCAGCGGGTGGTGAGCAATTGCACTGTGCATCACTTGTATATTCCAACCCTTTTATTATAACTGTTGTCATTTCATTAGTGTTATCATTATTAGTTTCTTCTTTTCTGTTCTACTAAACCATTCTTATGTCAACCCACGAGTTTTACTTCTTTTCCTGATTTTCTCCCCCATCCCACTGGGCGGGAAGTGAGTGAGCGGCTGCGTGGTGCTTAGTTGCTGGCTGGGGTTGAACCACAACAATAGTAGTTAAAGACAACAGAAATGTTTTTGGTAATGTAGCTGTTCTGCAGGAGTAAAAGCGAAATACTGTGTTAATGCCAATTCAGAATGAAGATGGCTGCTCAGCTGCTGTAGAAATCATAGTTGCACCATGGCATTCAACAGAGCATTGCCTGCTGACACTGCTTCACCCTGGTTGAGGATCTGGCCCTGAGATTATAACTGCATAGGGATCAGGCAATTGAGAACTAAAGATCCAGAATCAATAAATATTCTGTGGTGACTTTTCCAAATACATTTAAGTCTGTCTGATCCTTTGTCATTGAAAGCAACACATTCTGTTGATCTTCATCCATCTTCATGGTCTTTCTGGGGCATATATTCTGTGATGTCCGGCCATAATAGACAGGACAGGGATAAAAATACTGAACTACGAGAGAGGTTTTAAAAACATCTCACTGAAAGAGATTATCTGAGATAAGGGGCAACTTAATGGAGCAGAGGAGGGTTTAAGGAGGTTGTAACCTTTTGGGTAGCATCATCAGTATGCATTCTATGTCATGTGAAAAGTAAGCGATATTCAGCCTCTCCACGTGTATTGCAGGTACGCTGCCCTGTGTGGGACAATCTGTTCTGTGGCCTGCAAATCTGAGTCCTTTTTCAAGGACATACTACACAAAACTGTACTTGTGTTATGGCTTTGTGAGGCGCGGTTTCTTTGGTAGTGGGGGAGGGGGCTGCAGAGGTGGCTCCTGTAAGAAGCTGCTAGAAGCTTCCTCGGTTCCAAGTCGGACCTGCCTCTGGCCCAGGCCAACCCCATCAGTGACGGTGGGAGTGCCTCTGGGAGAACATATTTAAGAAGGGGAACCAGCAGCATGTGTGGGTTGGAACATGAGAGGAACACCTCTTCAGATACCAAGGTCAGTGAAGGAGGAGGGGTGCCTGAGGAGGCTGGTGACCCTGCAGCCCGTGGTGAGACGGCAGGCTGTCCCCCTGCAGCCCATGGAGGTCCATGGTGGAGCGGAGGCTCCCGAAGATGGCCGTAACTCCATGGGAAAATCCGCGCTGGAGCAGCATGTGACTGGAGAGCAGCCCGCGGAAAGGACCCACGCTGGGGAAGTTCGGGAAGAAGTGAAGCCCGCGGAAAGGACCCACGCTAGGGAAGTTTGTGAGGAACTGAAGCCCGTGGAAAAGAACCATGTTGGAGAAGTTGGTGAAGGCCTGTCGCCTGTGGGAGGGACCCCACGGTGGAGCAGGGGACGAGTGAGGAATCTTCCCCCTGAGGAGGAAGGAGTGGCAGAGACAACGTGTGGCGAGCTGGACCCAAAACCCCCATCCCCTGTTCCCCTGCGCCGCTGGGGGTAGGAGGTAGCGAGAACCGGGAATGGAGCTGAGCCGGGAAGGAGGGAGGGGGGGGGGGGGGAGGTGTTCTGAAGTTTGGTTTTCCTTCCTAATACCCATGGTTTTGATTTGATTTGTAGTAAATGAAATTGATTTTGTTTTTTTCCCCAAGTTGAGCCTGTCTTTTGCCTGTGACCCCCCCAGTCCTTATCTCGACCCACGAGCCTGCCTTTGTATTTTCTCCTCATCCCAGCATGGCCAGGGGTGGGGGAGGGGAGTGAGTGAGTGGCTGCGTGGTGCTTTTTTACCGGCTGGGCTGAAACTGAAACAACGACAACTTGCCATTCTGCGTGGAGATCTAAGGCTATGTTTATAAAACATAAAGGAAAAAAATCCTGTAATTATCTATCGTAGCATATTTTGTAAAGGGTAGACACGATGACCCAAATAATTATAGTCTGGTTAGCTGAATTTCCGTTCTGGGCAAAGTCACAGAAAAGCTGATGCAACATAAAAGTACTAGAGAATTAAAGGATGGTAGCATAATTAGTACCAATCAGCACAGTTTTATGGAAAACAGATCTTGTCAAAACTTCTGATGAGGTGACAAGTTCAGTTCACAGAGGAAAGTGTGTTGACATAATACAACTTCTGTAAGGGCAGTTGTCTGCACAATATTCAGATTAAAAATTAGCACTATACAAAATTCCTTGTAGCACATACTAATAATTTGAAAAACTAGTTCACTGGCAAATCTCAGAAAACAGCTGTTAATTGGGAACAATTGTGGAAAGAGGAATTTGTAGTGGGCTAGTGCAAAGATCTTGACCAATTACTATCCAATATTCCTCTATCCAGAAGAAATTGCACATTCATATTAGCAAAAACATGCAGTTAATCTAAAAATGGTGGAACAATGAACAGTAGTAAGGAGCAGACAGTGTTACACATATACTGGAATTACAGAGCAACATGGATTTTTCAAAATAATACATTTTAATATCTCATGATGAGGAACTAGGAATGCAGGTCACATTTTCTGATGAATGCCTGTATTTTGGAAAATCATTCTCAGACAGGATTTTGCAATTTACAGCTGTTAATGAACTAGAATTCCCAGAGTAAAATCATGGAGAAGAGCACAGATGCAATCGCTGAACATTTACGTAGGATATGCATGTTTAAACAGGACTTTTTATTTACCCTGTTCTTGACGCTGTTGAGACCATTACTGGGAAACAGTTCTCATGTCTCACTTTCAAATGGATACTGAAAAAGTGAAAACAGTTCTGGGAAGAGCTCAAAAAGTTATTATGGATCTGGGAAGCCTGAATTACAGTGAGAGATTTAAGAGTTGCAATCTTTTTCATTTAACCTAGTAGTTTAATAGTATTAATCTTTACAGTTTAAGCTTGGTAAAGATGATACAGTACAAGTGGAGCAAGAAGGAAGACAATATAAATACGAACAGAAAATTTCTGATGATGGAAGATGCTAAATTTACCAGACAAAGGTATAACAAGATGTACAGGCTGGAAGTAGAAGCTAAATAAATTCAGATGAGATAGGAGCAATTTTTTAACACTAACGATACCTACTCATTAGAACAACGTGTCAACGATGGATTTTCCATCACTTTAAATCTTTTAGACTAGAATGAGTTTCCTTCTATAAGATAAGAAGAAGCTCCATCAGAATTTGAAAAACTACTCAGTGAAATTCAAAGGACAGTGTTATTCAAAAGATCAAACTAGAGGATCATAATGGACTCTAACAGTTTTAAAACGGATTACTTACATCTCAGATCACAAGTATGGAATTTTCAACAGAAGAGTACATAGCAAGTATAAAGTATAAATTGCCATAACATTTCAAGAAACACCTTTGACCTTTTTACTATCCCCCAACAAAATATGGGTCTATTTTCTCCCTCAGAAGGAGTTACCATTTTAATGACTTTCTCTGGAAGACGATGTATCTGATGATGCAAAGTTGGACTGAATGAAAAGATTTTACCATTAAAAAGCACCAGAAATTCATGAATATCATATTTCTGGTAAGATAAGTCACATTATTTTTAAACTGGGTTACTTAAATGTTATCTTTACAGTAACAATAAAAACCCCACATCCTTCTCATTTAAAAATATTTTATAGCTCTTATTGTACAGCATCTAACCTCTCTTGTAACACTTCCAACTCCCTCTTTGCCTTCCTTCCTTTTCACGTGCTAAAATTTTCAGAGAAGGTGAATGCTCATAGTATTGTTACACTTTTTGTATATATTAAAAGACATTACAAATGTCTTTTGATATTTGACACGGGAAAGACTTAAAAACCTGTCTACTTGTTCATATTTGTACTAACACTGTAATGAGGCAATAAAAAGGAACAAATACTGATTTGGGCAATAAAACAGGAATGCTCCAAAATATCAAATCTGTTGAGAAAAAATATTATTTACATTTATTCTTTTCCGCACAGCATCATTTTTACACCAGTTTTTATTATCTTGAGCCTGTCATCTACATACTGCTTGTGCTGGTGTGTGTACAAAAGTCACCCCATGCACAGCCTCTCAGCATTCTCACCCACAGATACAGTCCTTATGTAATCTCCAGAGAATTTTATACAGTCAGCCCTGAAAACCAAAAAAAACCCACCTCCAAAATCCTATATACATTATTTGAATTACTTAGAAATGTGTCTTAAGCAAAAAGACGAAACATAAACCTTTTCATTACCTGACTTGTTTAAGAAAATTTTAACTAATTCCCCTGAACATTCCCCAGCTTTTGAGGTTGGTGATTAAGGTGTAATTTTGGCTATGAGGTATCATCCTATGTTAAAAAAATTTGTTACACTTTTAAGAGCACAAATCTGAAAGTAAAAAGTCACATAATATTTCATCTACATGGAAATATATTCAAGGGACTCTCTAATACTGTGCATTTTTATTGTCATAAGTATTATTTTTGTCTAACATGCTAAAAACTTACATTCCATGAAAAGGAAAAATTTTGGTGTTAACCATCAAGTCAGTTCTCTGACAATATTTAGACATTTTTAGTGTTGCAGCATTAGCGTAGAAATATTTTATTCTTCTATTTTGCATGGGTGGAGAAGATTTCTAGCAGTCCAAAAAATTACTAAGAATTGCCGCTAAGATGCAGACAGTTTTTCCAGATACTGCAGCATTTAAATGTTATAGCCTAAATCAGCAGAGGGAGCATCGTTTTATCTTCTGCCATCATAAGTGCAATTCATATTGGAAAGCCGGAACAAAGCCATGAAATAACCTATTCTAAGCTAAGCACTGTAAATGCAGGTTTTTGATGACTTTTTATATATGATGGCTTAAAAAAGTTTACAATATTTTAGCATTAAATTCAAGGTCTAATTAGTTATCACTGGTACCTTTTTTCAAATAGTCAAAATGACATTTTCTTCAGAAAAATACAGTAGTGTGACTTCTTAGGATCTTCCTCTCCTAGCTTAATATTTTTTTTAAATGCATTGCCTACCATTTAAGCTGTGCAATTCATGTCAAGGCACTGAAAGCAGAAAAATACTCTTACATTCAATGTTTTTTGAATACTGCCTTCACTACTTCTTTTTTTAACATTTCAATGAAAGTTTTTTTACAAAAAGAGAGATTTCTCCTGAAACAG
>VYZV01017377.1:33953-82396 GCA_013401275.1 Pandion haliaetus | reverse complement strand
GGCGGCGGGGGGTGCGCGGGGCCGGGCCCCACGGGCGGCGGGGAGAGGAGCCGCGGAGGGGGCTGCGGGGACCTGCCGGGGGGGGGCGGCCCCCGCGCCTCTCTCAGCCTTTTCGGGGAGCGGGGTTGCCAAACCTTCCTCGAGGGAAAAGACCTTATCTCTGGCCGTCTTCTTCTAATAACTTTCCTACGTCTCCCAAGCGATGCACGCTGCTCCATACGTGCTCCAGCTATGCTCATTTGTAAGCACACTAAAGGCAAGCTAGCATAATCGTTCCCCGGGCTGGCAGGGTGCCTATCGTGTACAGTATAGCGTTTGATGTACTGTATCTCATACCACTGCAAGCTAAGAGACAAGCGAACACAGAGTGCCCAGTTACACAGGATTTAATTACAGCGGAATGCATTCTCCATGCTGATTAGGAGAAAAATCAATCGGGGGCTTATTTGCCACAATGAACCAATAAAAAAACAATTTATTAGAGCAATAATCTCAGCCCCAAATGGTCTAAATATTATTGTTTCAATTGCATTGAGGGAATTCAGACTGAAAGTGTTACATCAGGGAGAGCATCAGGGAGTCCTTCTCCATGAATTTGGTAAGAGTTTCTAACCGCTTTCCAGGGGCTCACTTGCCGGCTCAGAGATCTTTCTTTGAACCAGGGGGTCGAGTTCCCCCATTTCAGGTCCAGGTGTCTGAGTTGCTGTAGTACCTACAAGGCAAGATGCTCTGTGCTCTGCAGCTGTCTATGCTGAGGCAAACATAGCATACAGCTTCCCACTAGGTCTTAAAGATTTCCTGCTTTCCAGTGATTTATATGTGAAATTCCTAGAAGAAGGGAGGCCACACAAAAGATCCCCAAGCCACAGGCTGAGATAAATGCCTTGTTGTAATATCATTAGAAAAACACCGTGCGATGTGCCAAAAATTCTCTCGGAGGGATGAGGGAGAAAGGCATTCCCTCGGGAGGGTGCTGAGCACCAGGACCGGGCTGGGGTGCGTGGGGAGGATGGGGGGGACCACAGTGCCCTTGCTTCCCCTTTCCCACGTGAAATCGTTCCCCTCTTCTCACGATGGATTCGCAGTTTGCAGGGTGCTCCTCTGGGAAGTCAGTGGGAGGCTGGAGGGTGCGCAGGCGATGCAGCGCTGGTGGGCCAGGTCACACCGAGAACTGCGGGGTCCCCTAGAGCTTAAAGTCTGACTCAGGAGATGCTGATTTCGCTTTACTGCTTTCTGTAACTCCAGTCATCTCTGTCCCAAACCGGAGAGGACCTCATTTCCTGCTCAGTGCTCTGCCAGCCACAAGGTCTTTTCAGAAGGCTGCCAGGGGTGCCTGGCTGCGGGAAGGACAGTCAGTGTTTGTCACTAGGGAATGAGCTGGCATCATAGCTCTAATCTGAGTCAACAACCTGGCTAGCCCTGAGCATGACTTCATAAATCATGCTATCTAATAGAAAGGCACATGCTTATATATACAGTGTTGTTCAAAAAGGATGCAAAAAATAAAATAAAATGCAACAAACACTTGTTTTCTTCCCACTAACCTATTAATCAGTCACCTGATTGTTTCAATTTACGTTACTTCATGCAGAAAAAAAGAGGGAAAACGTAAAACCATCTTGTATAGCCATACTAAGAACACAAATGAAAAAAATTCATCTCTTAATGAAAGGCTTAGCCTTTTTCTAACACATCTCTAATAATAGGAAAACAACCTTTAAGTGTTTTTAATTTAAATTGTTTTCATGTTTAATTCAAAATTGCTAAATAATATTATCATGTTTCTATGTATGTATTTAGCATCGAGGTGTATGATATTTCAAGGCAATGGAACCAGTTTTGAAAGGAGAAAGAGGCCTTCACCATGCCTGTATTCACTTTTCTTAATGTTGGTTAATATACATACGCTGGCCTGCCCTTTTCTCATCCTTCCTGCAGAAATGAAAAATAAATCTGGGACAAAAGATCGGTTATGTGCTTTTTGCTTTTCACACCCAAATCTCCTGCTTTATTTTTTCACCCATAGGATTTGTGGGATCTCCCCCTGTGAGAGGCAACTCAGCAGCTTCGTCCCCTCTGCCACCTCAGCACTGCCAGTGGAGAAGCCCAGGAGGAGCGCAGAGCAGTGGCTGAGCAGCAATTTGAATATTCATATTTAACTCTTCAAACAACAGAAGATACTTCAAACCCATGTGTGAGACAAAAATGACATTAAACTTTCAATCATTAAACCTCTGTTTAGCTGTACTCCAGAAATGAGCAGTTCATAACAAACGGGGAATTCTGATTGACAGTTTGCCATCAGGAACCCTTAAGTAGGATTTTTCCAGCTATAACACAGTGTACTCTTCAGTGCTCCCTTTCGCAAGATGCTATTTAAAGTGTAGGAGCACGAGGAAAATTTACATAAAAGCCTCATATATAATATGTGATTGCGCTGAAATTAAGAAGCACCAGTTTTCCCCTTATTGTTTTAGAAATGAAGAGTGCACTTTGTTTTCTTGTTTACTTACTGCGCTCTCTGATCCCTTTCCGTTTTCTGTCAGCATCACGAGAACTTGCTTACCAGGTAAATTTTATGTGTAAAATGACTAGTGCTCAAAGTGCCTGAAAAAACCAACAGTAACGATGTCTGACAACTTTTCCTTTTTTTTCTCTTAAATAATATTTCATGGTACATTAAATGGGTTACGCAGTCTCTTCTTAAGACACCAAGGCAACATATTGCCGCATACTTAGTGTTTCATCAGGCAGCTAGTTTTTAAAAGGAAAAAA
Organism: Pandion haliaetus; assembly: GCA_013401275.1. Classification (NCBI taxonomy): domain Eukaryota; kingdom Metazoa; phylum Chordata; class Aves; order Accipitriformes; family Pandionidae; genus Pandion; species Pandion haliaetus. The sequence continues at coordinate 79,621 of VYZV01017377.1, read as the reverse complement.
GCCAAAGGCAGCATGGAATCCTTCCCTGACCCTTTTCTCGGTTTGTTCTGAATTTTATAAGGAACGGTAATAATTTGGAGACAGATACAGAATGAAAAATAAATGTTGTTTCACAATAAACCTCTTGGTGTGTCATTGTGATTGCAGGCAGATACTAGAAATGCTACGCATTAAATCCACTGAACATTACTTTTTCAGAAGTCAAAATGTTTTTAGCCAAACTGCTTTCTCGATGTTCATTTTGGATGTACCAGTTAGAGCCAGAGCAGCCTAAGGAGAGAAGCAAACAATTAAAACATTTATGTATTTGATTCTTGATAGACATCCCTACAAGGTAGGTTTTAACATTTTTTTCTTCTTAATTTTTTTTTCTTTTTTTTTTTTTCGGTAAGAAGGATAAGCTTGGAGTGCCCAGTCACCGTGGTAACTGCCAGAAAAATTCTCCTGAAGTTTGAAGAGGTCAGCTAACGGGGTCAACAACTCTGGCCTCTCTCTGAGCCGGGCCTGGCAGGCTCCATCCTGCGGTTGGGGTGTTAGCGCAGGCTGAGCCCTGGGAGGTGGACCATTCCAGCTCTGATATAAATTTTTTGAGTCAGTTCACGGCCTGGACTCTCCAGGTGGCCTCCAAAATCGATTGTGACCTTGTGACCCTGTCTAACGGAGGCATAGCATCCAACCTAAGTAAGGATTTAGCCAGGAACGACAGCTTTCCACTGAGTGTTATTGGGGACAGTACAAACAGTTTTGGAAGCAAGGAGGTAGGTACGAGGAGTAGAGGTCATTAAAAGCATATTAAAAAACAATTTTAGAAATCCTTATTAGTGGAAAGTTTTTATTAGCAGTAACCGTTCCTTAAATAAACTCTTCTGGCAACTATTTTTTTCTTCCCTAACAACATTGTATCAAGTATTTCAGTGCATTAATATATGAAAAATGGGCACTTTATATATTCCAAACCAAACTAGTTTTTTATGTACCTCTGGATTTTGAACTTGTAAATGAAGCTGACTGACGTGTTAAACTAGATGTCTGTGAAGCATGTTTTTTTTCTTAATATCATAAAAACCAGGAGGCTGCTTATTAAAGCAGGTTGTTTATTTTCGGAAGTAACTTCTCTAATATGTGCATTCTTTTTTGATTAAAAAGGCTCTTAATCCGTGTAATTTTATTTTTAAGCTAGGAAATTAAGTAACATTCAGAATAGTGTGGAATGAAAGTGTGAGTGTTTCACAGGCTAGTTCCTTTACTGATTTGTAATACAAATAGACAAGCCACAGATTTGGTTATGAGTTTTTGTAAAAGAAAATTGTGGTCACAGTAAGATTGTATTTATAGAGAATATGACATTTTTTCCTTTAAGATTTTAAGCAACAAACTATGTGGGGCAGGGAGAGGCTGCTGCGGAGGTCTGATTTTGTTATCGAATCTAGAAACTTGCCCTTCCGAGCAAGTGGATTTGCTCTTGTGTTTTATTCCTGATTCTACAAAGCCTCAGCTCTGCATGCATTGCTCACATGAGTAATGGGTAGTCATCAGATGAGTAAGTGGAACTACACAGAGGAGCAAAGTCCAGTCTCCCAGGTGGAAAATGCTCTCAGACTTTAAGTGACTTTAAAACTACTGTGAAGAAAGAAAACTGCATTAATATTTGCTCCCAGTCTTAGAAAAATTATGCAAACTTATCCCAGTGGGAATCTTGCCCAAACACTTCTTGTGCCTCACAGGAGAGAGCCTGGCTCTGATGTCCTTCTTCCCAGTCACCTACCTGTTGAGCAGTTCCCCTGAGACTGGAGGGGCTGCACAGAGATGGGGCTATTAAATATGCTTCAGGTTGAGAGTCTGAGCTGCTCTACATGCTAAATATCATTGCATTGCTGAGAAGTCCCATAGGTTACAACAGCAAGAGTCTAGCTTTTATGTGCAGTTAACACCTTGCTCTGTAGAAAGTCCACCAAAATCCATGGATGCCTGTTGGCCAGGGTCCTACCTCTCATAGGGTTGGCATAATCTGCTTCGGTGGGATTATTTGAAGAGCAGGAGTTTAATTACTAGGAATAAGGAGGGGGGCGAAACTGTGCCCTAAAATAATTCAGGGCCCAGACCTGCACATGCAGATATCAGTGGCGACACTCCACTTAATTCCACCCTGAATACTGATCGTAGTTTGTTGTTGCTGTCGGTTTTTAACAGAACTGTGCTGAAAACAATTTATTCACATTAGCAAGTGGCCTTGTGTGACTAAGCTTGGCAAGACATAGCCTACAGCCTTTGGTGAGGACCAGCACATTTGCTTGGTTTTCAGAAAAAAGCACTTAAAAATAGGAATGGTGAGCAGCTGGAAGGTGAATCTCCAGTATTTTAAAAAGCATCTGCAGAATTTGTAGCAGCTTTTTTTTTTTTTTTTTCTACTCATATCTCCTTTGTAATGTAAGCATACAGTGTTCCTCTTCTACCTGACAAACGGGATCACTTCTAAAACAAATGATACAACTATTCCACTGGAACTTTTGGAGAAAAGTTGCCCTTAATTTGCCCCAAAGCCTCAGGCTTGGAATGAGGAATCGTTGGCAGAGGGAACAACAAGGGGATCTCAAGAGCTTGGACTTGCTGTGAATTCTTTAGTGTTGATTTCTGTAGATCCCATTGAATTTATAATCAACTGTAAATCTACAAATGCCGCTTGAAACAGGTCCTGGGCTTGCATCTTTCGTACCTCTTCACATTGTTCAGTTGTTCATCCACATCCTGGGATGTGGAGGGCCTAGAGGTGCATATGTTAGCAGTAGCTGCAGTGGAACTACTCATCTTCCCCTTCCCCTTCAGCTCAGTGAAGTGCTCACTGAGATTAATTTGATTCCTTCAAGTATTTTCTGAAGTGCCGGCTCTCTTAGTTTTAAGAGTGGTATACGGGAATGAGTTTAATACAGTATTAGAGACGAACGTCCAGAATCACCAAGGCTCTGGGCTGGTGGTTCCCAGCCTCTGTCCTATGGATCACTGATCATCCATGAGGCCTTGGCAAGTTTGCTGCAGGTGGTCTGTGGAACTGTATTAAATAATAATGTTCACGGTCTTCAATTAAAATTTTGACGAGGAGAGTGTGTGGCAGTCTGCAAGAAAATCTGAGAGCTGAGAGTAATCTACTAGCCTGAAAGCTCTGAGGATGTCTGCTTTACAGGAATGCGTCTCAGCCTGTGGTCCATGAGGCATTAGAAGGTATTTTGAGAATGTTTTCAAATTAAATACATGCCCAGTTAAATGAACGCACTTTATTACTCATGCAAGCAAGCAAAAGAAAAAGTCAAAACCCCCACACTTCAAAATCAAATGAAGAAAATAAAAGTAATAAATGAAAACTGAAGCCTCAGCCTAGTTTGTGTGTGCTTGTACCTAAACCCCATGCTCCCAGCACTCCATGGAGACCGAGAAGCACTGCTCTAGAAAGCAGCATGTTGCCATAGCCTAGATCAGGGCTGGCAAAGGTCTGCACGTTCTGGAGGTAGCAGGGAGGGCAAGTGAGCGCTGGGACTTGCAGGTGCGCTGGCAGAAGGTCCTGAACAAGTGCTACACTTCCTTCTCCTTTTACTTCTCCTCTCTGCTTTGAGTGTGTGCGCTGCTGATGTGCAGAGGAAAAGTCAAACTAATTCTGATGCTTTACCCTATTCTGGGCGGACTAAATCAGAGAAAGCACTTACGGCAGCCTTTGTGGAAGGGTTACAATATAGGTTGATACTTTAGGAGCTATAGAAAGTTCTTAATCCTTCTCTGCCTACGGGACTGTCATTTATAGACCTGCCATTGTCTCATCTTTTATAAGGATGTTTCCTTACATTAACGTTCCAAGAGCAACCGGACTTTGCCATTGTTCATAGCTATTTCAGTTTGTGGCTTAATGCACATCTAATATTCTGTTTATGCTTTCACTGCTCTCCTACACAGCAGACTGTAGCTACACACTGGCTTAGGTGACATAATTCTCAAAACATTCATTTCTGTGTTTCTTTTTTTTTTTTCTTGATTTGTCTGTGCATCTTGATTTTGCATTAGCCTAGTTTATTACAGGTAACATGATAAAGCATGTGGAACTATGCATTTATTTGGTCATTTCATGTTCAGTTCTGGTTTGATGAACAGGCACACTTGCTTATAAAAAGCTTCTATGTGTTGTTTTTCCACCAGGTTAAATCCTTTTTTTTAAAAAAAACAAACTTCTTACTATATAACAAGAATGAACTCAGTCATGGGCAGACAAAATGGCAGTGTAGATTATTTTGGATGTATAAAATTTAGCTTGAGGTTAGTGGTGGTTTAATTACAGGATTTTTTTATTGCTATTCATACAGACATCCATTGTTTTCTGCTTTGATTTATCTCCAGCTCAGCCCCCTTCAGAACCCCATTTCTGGCAATCTCAGCAACACGTGGGGGTCTGGCAGCTTCTGCAGACGTTGCCATCTTCCCTGCACTGCTCCTTCTTCTCTGCTGTTACACTAGCTCCACAGCCTGTTATTTCTCAGAAGCTCTTAATGACGCCTTTCCTCTGTCATCTGCCCCACAGCTCTTCCAGAATCAGATGCTTTTGTCAAAGTTTTTCAAACCAGTCTAGAAGTAGATACTGAAATAAAGGCAGGTGATCTGGTGATCTGGTGACGTTCTGCCACTGCCTTCCTGCCCTGCCTTGGGCAGATTACAGACATTCTCCAGAGCTCCGCTCTTTGTCCATAAGATGAGAATAATACTAACAACTTTGCAAAGTGCTTTTAGATGTCTGAAAGATTTGATGCAAATTAAAAGCTACCTAGATTTCATCAAACCCTCTACCTAACACTCTCCAGCTTCTCCACTGTTGTCTTTTCTCTGCTGAAGATTTGCTGATAAGCCTTTTAGAGTCAGGATTTGCTTCATGCCTTGCATACAGTGACATTTGGGCTTTTAAATTACCCTTGTGTTCATCACATACATAGCAGGGCTGATAAATTTTTTTCAACACTCATTCTCGCTTTGCTGAAAAAAACCCAGCCCTGAACAAACTACAAACAGGCTGATGATGCACGGTCTCGAGTGCCCGGTAACCTTTGTGTGCTCCAGGCAGCACCCAGCTTTATCGTGGTCATTAGTGGGCCAGTGGACATCGATATGTATGATCTATTCCTTCCTCAGTTACGCCTTGCTTAGCAGTTCCTCTCGCTGGTGTGTTGCTCTTGTAGTTTCCAGTTATGTAACCAATCTCATTTTGTGAATATGTGAATTTAACAGCTGTCAGTGTCAGCAGCGGTTGTGGGGGGTGNTTTTTTTTTTTTTTTTTTTTTTTTTTTTTTGGCAAGCTGGCATTACTCATCAGTCTCATGGTAGTTTTGTTTGAAAAATGCTTGTGTTAGAAAAAGTGGATTTATCAGCTCAGCACTGTATGGTGCTAGCAAGCAGCACAACAAAAGACAAGTGCTCATTTCAGTAACGCTTGCAGCATTTCATGGGGCCCCCAAATAGGCTGAACAAGGCTTCTCTGGCAACTAACCCCAAGTACAGTGGGAAACTGTTAAAGTGGCAGTGTCACTGCCTGTAAAAGGGATTTGGTTTTCTTCCATCGTTTATTGCTGCTTTTTAATATTTTTTTTAAATAAAGACTGTGAACTACATTAGGAATTTCACTGAATATTGGAGAAAAAAGAGGCCTAACTGAAAATGGTGTGCTCTTAGAAGTGACTTTTTTCTCGTAGTTTCTTAAGCGTAGACCAAACTGTCAGTCTGTCCTTCCCAAAGTGGGTCTGTTCTATACTTCCAGCTTTTTCAAGTAATACTACACAGTCATTCGTGCTGCAGCCTTTCACAGAGAACTCATGCTCTGTTTAAATCAGTATTTTCAGAATGGTTTGCTGCACTTACACTTTCTTTTGTAACTGCTCTTCCAGAATGCAAATACAACCTGGAGAGTTTTCTGTATTTAATTGGATGTGTCAGGTGGTTAAAATCATGTTTTAAAAACAGTATTACATACTGCAAATGTGTTAAACCCTTTGTTCGCATATATTTAAAACAAATGTATTTTTCAGTATTTATTTATTTATTCTCTCTGTTTACACTCCATACAGATGGTGGAGATGAACCAGTGAGTTTCGTTTTTGCAGAAAAATTGTCTTTTACATTTTCAGGTTCTCACATACAGGCAAGATGCTACAAACCCCATGTGACAAAGATCAGAGGGAAATACTTATTTGAAGAATCTTTGTCATTAGCTGTATTGTAAGTTTTATAAAAGGTTCAATTTTATAAAATGCAAATTCTGAGCTAATTGTTCTTCTGCAAGCCTGTACAGTCTTTGTAGCCGCATAGTTGATCTACTACCCACCTCTATTCAGGTGTCCAACAGAAGTCAGAGCTGGGTAAAACATGCCTTCGCAGATCAGTTACATCTATTTTTAACTTTTATTTGCTAAAATGTGATTGTTTACCTTAACTTGCATCCAGACAAATGTATTTAAACATGTGCACTTTTAAGGCTGCACAACAGGCAAATGCATATCCCCGTGGGGACACACACACACGGACACACACACACAAACGTGTTTCTGTGTGTTCACCTCCCACGTGTAGGTGTGCTCCAGTCACTGCTGTGGCTGGGTGGGAGGAATGGGTGCACACAGCTCCCATCTTGTCTGCCGCTTCACTGTGGACAGAGGTGGCTACAGTGAACTGTCTGCTTTCTGCAAGGACAGAGGTTTGCATCTATCGGCTGCTGGAAAGCCTGTAACACCTCACACAGAGATGTAGAAGCCAGAGACATAAATGCACTCCGACATCACGTCGTGTCTGCACACACAACGTGCAGCCCCTCTAGCCTCCACGCCCCTGCCCGTAGTGTCCTGCAGCATCCCATGGGCATACACAGAGCAGCCACCTCTGGGTACCAAGAGCTCGCTGCGATTAACCCACCAGCTTTCCAACTTGTCTGAAGACAGTGCTGCGGTAGCTGGTAAGACATTTGCATTTCAGCTCAGTTTCCAGAAAACTGGGTACTTTCTAGAGTGTTTCCAAAGTAGTGTGGACAAATTGGAGACCCTTGGTCCTTAGCCAGACCAGGCACAGATAACATACCAAAATGATGCTTCAGGGAAGCAGGGAAGGTGTCCAGGAGTTCTTTCTCCCTTGACTGCGGTAAATTTGAAACCTATGGAGAGGCACCAAGAACAGGCTGGGGAACCAGTCTCTGAGGGCATGGAAGCTGTTGAAGACCTTCCATCACTGATACTCTGATGCCTTCTATCTTGTTCCCACCCAGGGCAAAGCCCTGCNTTGGCCCCCCCCCCCCCCCCCCCAGGGGCTATTAGTGAATGCTATTTCCTTCATGACTCGCTGTACCCTCATATTTGTAGCTCATCTTCTGCTGCCTGGCACAGCACTCAGGGCCAGGTACCCTGCAAGACCCTGGTGTAAGAGTGTAACTAAGAAATGCTGTTGGAAAGGCCAAGAAAAGATTCTATCAGTAACTGCGTAAAGGTGGGGGTGGCTGTTCTGGCATCAAGAGCAGGTACTGAAACATTTCTCCCACACCTACCACAGCAAAGCTGTGGTCGTTGACTTGAGTGACGGGAATGGGAGACTGGGATGTCTCAGCCCAAACTCCCTTAAGCCTTGGCTTGATGGGTCAGATTTGAACACAGCCAGAGCCTATGACATTAAAGGCTTTATAAAAGCAACAGTGCCAGTTTAAAACCAACCTCCCACATTACCAGTAGCCCCAGCAGGTGTAACGTGATCCAGCAGCCCAAGCCAGTGAGTAAACAAACTGCTGCTTTCTGAACAAGTTGCACCAGAGAAATGCTCCTAACCAGGAATTACAGGGGGTATTTGCGCTAAGTGAGCTGTGCTGCTATCGAAAGACTTGTGAAAATGGACAGGCTCCCGTGATTGTTAATTCTCCTTATTCCACACAGGTTTTTCCCTCTACACCCAAAACGAGGTAGGGGAAAAATTGTAGGGAAAAATTTCCCTAATAAGCCTGTAAAGTTTAGTGGGGTTGGGCCTGATCTGGCTCCTTGAACTTCAGTGGGGTCTGTTGCTGGGTTTCCCTAAGCCAGAGCAAACAATCCTACTGCTTCAAAACTGCCAAGCCAGTCAGTGGCATTTAACTGCTGCTTAAAACTGCTCCCCTGCTCTTCCATTGGGTTCCCAGTCCCATCTCCAGTAGGCAATATTAATTTAAGAGCTTTTTACTTGGCTACAACATTGGTCACTTTTTCCTCCTTCAACACCAATGCTTAAGCCTCCCAGCTGTGATGAATTCATCCTCCGTAGACAGCCTTACTGTACCCAGACCTTCTCTGGCTCTTCCCTTGTGTCCAGCTGAACAGAGGTTGACCGCACCGTTTTAGATCGTCTCAGTGTTACTGCCTGGCCCTCTAGCTGGGAGAAGTGCATGAAAGTAAAAAAGGTGCAACTGTCCAAGTAGAGCCTGGACCTTGACAAGTATTATTGGCTTGGCAGGCTCCAAGATGCACTGCAGAGTCCTTGGCGTGTGCAGACCATGGGCACACTATGCTGAAGTACCAGCAGTCCAGCTCTGCTCCTGTGTTTCTGCCTCCCAGCCTGGGTCCCATCCTGCCCCAGAGAGCCTCTCCCCCCTCCCCATGCCCACGCTCTTGTTGCTCATGAGTTATGATAACATATAAGCAGCTTAGAGAATTCTTATCGGAATAAGTTGAACACAATGCAACATTTAACTCTTAATGACAGCCACCTCTGACTGTGAGTGACATGTTATAAATTATGTTTGAACTGGATTTTTTTTTCAGAGGCAGATATTCCCTCTGCCACCCAGTCAGCCCTGTAACGTTGCACTTGTGGCCTTAATCCCACTTGGATGTGTGCCCTGCTGCCTCCACTTTCCGTCACTTGGGTACTTTAGTATTCTTGAACAAGTGAACAATCTTTGTTTCTGTACCTTATTAGGCCACAGACCATAGCAGCTAGCGATGGCATCAGCAGGCCCTGCAGGCAGGATTCTCTGCAGACACAGCCAACCTCCAACAAACCCCTTTTTATCCTCCTGTTTCTAGGAAGAATTATGATGGTGGTGCCCTGCTGTTGATCAGTCAAATCTGTGGTAGGCCTAGAGATAAGTCCTGTAAGTGTGGTGTACTGTAAAACAGCGGCTCCCATTCATTAGTAGCTTGTGTGTAATAAACCACCCAAAGGAGGGGGGTGGGGAGGGAGAGGGACGAGCAGCTGCAGTATGCAGGAACAAACAACACAACTCATTCTTGGGAGCCAAAACTTTCTAATTTGCTGCTGGGCTGCTGGGAGCACTCAAATTCTTTCTGATAATACGCTCGTGCCCTCAGTGTCTCTCCCTGCGTTTCCCGAGTCCTGCTCTCTCGAGGTCCCCGAGTCTGGGATAGTTTCGCTTTGAACCCAAAACACAGAGGGTAGTTGAGTGGGGAGGAGGGGAACACATCGGCATCCCAATGTTTGCAGACTCCAGCTTAAGAAAGCGGTAGACTCGGAGACAAGTCGTTCTGCCGGGGAATGGCTGTTGCACATATCTGCTTGTGCAGTGAGTAAACAAAGCATCACATGGGCTGCAGAGCAAGCACCAGCCGCGGAGCAAACCCGTGCTGTCTAAGGCATGCAGGAGGAACAGAGGATCTCAAATATTGTTACTGAGTTAGAGCCTGGTGGAGTATTTAGAAACTTGTATCTCCCGAGAGGCAAAAACCCCAAACAAACCTCAAATCAGGAATAGCTGAAAAATTATTTGGCTTAATTTCTACTGTTTTTCCACAGGTTCCTGTAAATATTTATGGTTATAACATTTCCCCATTGAAACTGCTTATAGGCATGTGAATTTAAATGGAATCTGCTAAGTGTAATGTTAAGATGTTGCATGTGTTGAGACGTCAGTAGTTCCTAATACGTGCATAGCTGTGAATACATCGGTGCTTCAGGATCTCAGCCTTGGACCCTCCAGCTGCCTGTGGAACATTTCAGACCAGGAACTGAAATTACTGTGTGTTGCACAACTGCTTTCATAGACCAGACCTTTGTGCTAATGTTTGTATTATCACAGGAAAAATGAAATTGTTTGCAGCTAGATGCTGCAGTGGAGGACCGCTGTACCCTTGCAGCAGATGACAGTGACTGCTTTTTCATAGTGATGTGCCAGGCTGTGACGGTGCTTGGACCGTCTCCTAACATTTGGATAGACAAGGGCTACTTTAACAGCAAATTCAGGCTTGGGCCAAACTGCAAGTACTTTTTATGTAGACAAGGCAAAATTGCAAATTTGAGGTTTTCCACTTTCCTGCAGGAGATCCAGCTTTCTTTCCTCTCTGGGCAGAGATAAGCTGTGAGTTGCCAGAGTCTTAAGCTTTGAAATTAGAGGTGCTTCTCCCATATTGCTGCTTGGTTAAGTTACCCAGTGGGTCGAGGTACAAACGTTGCAAAGAGCCCTTGTGTGCATCCACAAAATGGTGTTAACTAAACTTGGGCACAAAAGGGTTTTCTTATCTTTTGAAAGTTTAGGTAGTGCAGTTTATGTAGCTCGCCACTATGAGTTCTGGTTGTGGCATTTTGGCGTTTTTGACAAAGTCAAAGTAATTTGGCATTTTGATTTTCCTCTCCCAAACTTAGGTAGGTAGGTACCTCTATAATCAAAATTCTTTGGTCAGTGCCCATTTCCAGCATGGAGCCTGATTTCACTATGCTGTTTCCAGGATTTCCAGCTGGAGGAGGATTTTATGGGAATCTCTCCATGACTTTTCAAAGAAAATTGCAAAGGTGACACCTTTGGTAATTGCTGCATGTCTTCACTGTAGAAGTAGATGAATCTGTAGCAGAGAACCAGCAACTGGAAAACTCCAACACTGGTCAGACAGACCTGCTCCTGCTCCCCTGACAGTAAGCAGCACACAACAGTTACCTGTCTGTGATCATGTTGTCAGCACAAGGTTTGAAGTTATAGATGAGACCAGCAAATTGAGTGAATGTGCTGGGTAGGTATGAAATCAGGGGAGGGAGAAGCCATGTAATCCTTTCCTTTGCAATTAGAGTTGCAAAATAACCCCCGGGCCAGAGCACTCGCGCAAGGAGTAATTAGACAAGCTAGACAGTGGGAAAAGCTAAAAATAGTAAGTAATCTGCCTCCAGAAAAATACCTTGAATCATCAGAAAAGGATGTTTTATGAATTTCCTGGGAATCAGTTATATTTTCATAGTGTTCTGCTAGAAGGGCTATATTTTAGCTGTTGTTTGACAGAGGTGAACATGGATAACCCAACTCTCTTCTTACACAAGACACTGAAAAAAGCTAAGTCCTGAGATTTTCATATCTAACCAAGTGAAATTGGGGGAGATGAATTGTTTCATATTGCACTGAGGCAAAATATGCCTTAGTGCTCTTTTAAGAAAAGCAGTCTAATAATTTGTGGGTAAAAATGATTTATTTTGAGTTATTTAATGACTCAACCCAGTTTTCTTTAAAAAAGGATGTATGAATCAATGATATTTATCCATTACCTGAATCCAAACTATTATAAAAACTGTCCTTTTAGAAAGTATATTATTTGTGAAAGGATGACAACTGCTGACTTATTTTGCAGCACTCCTGAGCTGGATGAAATGTAAAAACAAAAAGGCTAAGCAGAGCAGGATATTTTTAGTCCTTTGCAGGGAACTATGTATGATGCTCTTAATTAAGAATGACTCTTAAAGATGGTTTGACTGTTTCTTGCAGAGAAATTAAATTTCTGATTCAATATTTTAAATGTAAAAAACCTCAGACATGAGGCTTGCAAGCAAAAAAAGTATGTTCAGAATTAGCTGTTTACTAATACAGGTAAAAAAGGGGTTACAGGTTGCTATGATTTTTTTTGTTGGTAACTTGTGTAATACTGTATGAAAAATGTTGTGAACAGTAAATTACATTCTGTTCTGTCTTTTCTATCTACAGGAGATAATTCAAGGGGAAAAAACCCCTGTATAAAATTAAACAGCAAACTCTGTGTGTATCTGTGTGCACATACACGTGTGTACGCATGTACTGTTGCTGGCGTGCTTGTTTTCAGGTGGAAGTTTCAGTGATGGATGACTTAACATAAACTGTAAGTGTATGGCAGACTGATCTGCTGTGGTGCCTGCTGCTTATTTCATGAGCTGCTCTTTCCCATCCCAAGCAAGCATAACGTGTTGCAGCGCTGTCAGCACCCCACCAGCCTCATGATGGGGATGCGATGTTGAAATTCCAGGAGCTCTTTTCCCACTGCCGACTTGGAGCAGAAGTGACTTTGGTGGTGAAGAGGCTGCGTGGGGGCCGGCCGGGCTCTCAGGGTGCTGCACAGTAGTTGGGGCCATTGGTGGCCCTGAGTTCCTGCAGGTGTTGAACACCCGAAGGGTCTCGGGCAGCGTCGCATCCACGTGTGTCATGTGCATCCGGGCGCATGAGCGCGGTGGGTGTTTGTTCATCTGGCTGCCGGACACGCGGTGGCCAGGGCTGGGGAGGGCGGCTCTGGGGCTGCTCGAGTTGCCGAGATCCACCCCATCCCCATGGCTCTGCACAGTCCCTTGGCCTCTATGAAACTGTGCACAAAGTTTCTTTGAAATACGAATTTAATACGCTTTCAGACTTGACAACATCCTTTTCAATGAAAACCTTTATATTGAGGAAAAGGCACGTTTGCCTCTCCAAATAAATGGAATTACGGTTCCAAGATCTGACTTAATCCTGAAGCTCTTACACTGTACAGTAAGTAGAAAAGAAAGAGGATTGCTTGGAGGAGCAGGGGTTAGCAGGATCAGGCTCCACTTTATATCATCTTGCTCGTTTTCATTCTGGTATTTAATATACCTTTTTCAGAACTCCCACTCGCTGCTTATAACAAAGTCAAAGTAACTTGACATCTATTAACTAACAGCAAACAAACTAATAACTGAAAATAATGACGGATGGTACAGAGAGTGCCCATCCAGCTCTCCTGCTAGGAAAATTTGAGGGTTGTTAAACAAACCAAAAATGCCATTCTCCCAGATGTATTTTTATCATAAAGTGATGTCCTTTTTAAATTCATTTCAGGACTTCTGTCAAATGCATTGTAACTATTTTTTCTTTTTCTACATTGTTTTCTTTGTGAAACTGTATTTAAAATCTGCATTGACATTTCAAAGGATTTGAGGGAAGATGTTTACAAAGTAATGGTGCCATTTGTATTTGTTATATTCCTAAAAATGGAATTTTTGATCAGATAACATTAAAATACTTTTGTATTAGTTTTTGTGTGTTTTGGTGACATTTATATATTACTAGTTATGACTTTGGTACCTGATCCCATGTTACCAGGCTAATCAAGGAAAATGGGATCAAAAGTTTTATTGTTCCTACAAGTCAACCTGTTCTGTAACCCCATTGCTGGTCTCGGCACTCTCTGAATGCAATTATTTGGATTTTGATTTAATTTCTTTTCTGCTAAGCCCTGAGGTTCCTGTATTCCAGTTGGTAGACTGCATATTGAGGACACCTAAAGCCAAAAGAAGCCTGGGCAAGAAGAGTGGTTTGTTTAGTGGGATGCATTCAAATTAATCTCCAGCAAAGATTAAAATGAAGGCTGAATTAAATTTACTGCGGCAAAGTTTCCTTCATGGGCTGCAAAAAAATACATACAGAGAATTGGACAAAGAAAGTTTTGCAAGCTTCATTTCAAAGCTGAACCCTCTTGTGTGGGGGAAAAAAAAAAAAAATCCTCTTGAAAGACGAGACTTAGTTTTTCCTGTGCAAGGAGGATACCTGGCTGGTACTTCATACACCTGTAAGGGATTTTGTACATGAGCAAAAATTGGGCTCAGCAAATGCCACGGTCAGTGTTAGAGGCCAAGGTGAAGCTTTGTTTCTTCCTTCTGCCTAGCTGAGCTTTCATGGGAGCCCAGCTTGGTGTAATGGGGGGTTTCTGCAATCCCTTACAGCCTGCACCTCGCTGTCCCCTCATCCCTCCCGGCACCTTCCCATCCCTCCCTCTGTCCCACAGAACAAGGGAATGGCTTTCTGCGAGCTCAGCCCACAGACCTGCCTTGGTGCGGGGTCAGAGCAGCGGGGATCCAGCGGGGCTGCCACCACACCTGCCGCAGACCCATGGGGACCCAGGGGCACCCTCCGGGGCTCTTTGGGCGGACTGGAGCTGGTGAAACCCCTCATTGTCACCGAGATCCGGCGGGCGGTGGTGGCCTGCGTCAGCCGACGTTCCGCCTGAACCGTCCTACCTGCACGTCTGGGGTGGTCTTGGGCAAACAGCGCTTTCTTGAAACAAGTTTATCGGCTGTGGCGCCTGTTTTTGGTGCACAGGGCCAAACCGAGCCAGAAATACAGGGGATTTCCAAGCTGCGTCTCCGCTCCACTGCAGTGTCTGGCTCTTGCTGCTGTAATTCTGAAGTGATATGAACAGCCCATGGTAAGAAAATAAAGCAGCGTTTTAACCTTTTGCCACCGAAAATGATCAAAAGCAACATTTAAATTTAAAAGAAGGGGTTTTTTTCCTGACAGAGATGGTGCATGAAACATTCTAGCCAGTTCCAGGTTGAAACCAGCTCACTTTTTCTTTTTAGATTCACATTTAAACTAGTTTCTATTCAAAGTTTTTAAAGGGACATACACAACGTTGTTCTTCAGCATGACATTTGAGTCTCACCCCCTACTAGGAAGGATACCTTAACCTCCCTGTTGCTGAAAAGACAAAAGAGAAAAATAGCTTGGTTTTTTTTGTACATTGCTTCACATGGTCATTTGGTACTACTTGGAGTAAAGTGAGTTCATTGTAACTCCTCTGCTTTGTATTTCACATTTCAGTTTGTGTGGGACTTTCTGTAGCTGTACAGACATGGACAGAGAAAAAAATGAAAAAGCAAGGAAAAGTCTGCCCTCAGAAAACCCACCATGTGGATTATATGGACTACATGGGCTAGACACAGGTGGGCTACATGAAAAGATGATTGTTTTGTAGATGATTTTGGGGACTATCAGGTTATCAATGTCTCCCTAAAAAAAAAATAAAAAAAATCAAGCTAAACCATCCCTATATGCCAGTGTAATGGCATTACAAACTGGTTTCACAGAAACTGCTTTAAACATAGCTGTGAAATCAATGTGGGCAAATCTGTGATTTTTTTTCTCTCAGGTTTTTTTAAGCAGAAGTCAAGGAAGGTGGGGGTTTTTTTAATTATTTGTTTGTTTTGTGGCAGGGAAACAGACCACAGTTATGCGGAACAAATATATTGTTAAAGTATTCCCTATATATGTCCCTATCTTTCTCAAGCCATTCCAACCAAAAGCTTTTGTAAGCATGTGGGGGCAGCACTGACCTTTTAGTTCTGTTTATATGATGACTAGAAAAAATAAATCCCTGGTCGAGAAGGACCTGAACTTGTAGGAGTTGCCTCAAGACGTTTTAAGCAACTATCATGCGAGGGGTTTCTGCAGGCAACCAGCCCTGCTCCAGTGCTCCCAGCTGGCAGCAGGCACCTGTGGGGTTATCACTGGTTTAAGGGAGACTCAAGGGCACAAGCACTGGTCCCAGTAGCCCTAAGAGATGGACAGTGCTGAGGTCCTGTGCCTGTGAGCACTTACACACGGCTCAACATCTCGGGTCCAGTTTTGCTCGTGCCAGCACCGGCACCCAGCACTGAGGCTGGTGGTTGGGCCGTGGTTCCTGGGTTGCTCTTTGTAGCGGGCTGAGGTGCTCGGTGGGTGCTCACCGGATCCAGAGCAACCTGTGGGGCTGCCCCACGCTTACGGCAGGTCCTGCCAAGCAGTGTGACTCGAGGCTGGCAGCGTGGAGGTTCGCCGGCTGGCTGTTTTGGAAGCACCCTCTCCTGCCCCAGCCGCCCTCCCTGCTGCCAGCCATCTCCCGGCTGCCAGCCATCTCCCTGCTGCGCCACGCAGGCAAACAGGGCTCAGAGAAGAAGCCAATGCACGCAGGGTGGGCATTGCACCACCGGCAGGGACACGGCTTAGTAACCTGGGGCCGAGCACAGCTTTGCAAAAGCACGGGCTGTTGTTCAGTGGCGTGGTTGCGGCATGACTGGTCCCGAGCTTTCCTCGCCTGGCATGGCAGCTCACCCAGCCCCACAGCTCACATTGTTCACTTTCAGCTGATTTTGCTCCCCAAAGCAGATCCTGTGGGACACTCTCCTCCAACGGAGAGCTGTGTTGCAAAACCACATCCATGGAGGGTGAGGATGCAGAATTAATGCACAGCAGCAAAAGAACAGAGGGAAATACGGCATTGCACTTGTGAGATGAGGGATTGCAAGGCACCCCACGGGTAGGCAGGAATGGGGGCTATGTTAGTCTCTGTCCCTAGGAGTCAAACGGCAGCTTTCAGGTCATAAATCCTGTTTCTTCCTTTTTGCCTTTTAATTTTTTTTTTTGCTTAGCCACTTGCTCCTACATCACTGCATGACGATACGGGGGCACAACCAGTGCAAATCCGCAGCCGCTACCCAGGGCTGCAATCCTGTGCGGTGCTGAGCCCCTGCACGGAGCCAGCCAGTGCCCGCTGCTGCCATCAGCGCTGGGGGAATTAAGGGCATTTCACAGCTTTCAGGCACAGGAACAAATTGTAAACTGTAGTGTTGCATCCATGTGTGAACACACACACACACACACACACACACACACACACAGACACAGAGAGAGCCGCCAGCAGCTGATGCTTCACACTAATCACGCTTATAAATGCCTCTAATTAGACTTATAAATACCTCTAACTTTCCTACAGGGAACAAAATGCCCAACAGGCTTAATGTAAACTCAGGGAAAAAAAGAGTTAAAAAGATGAGTAAAAGCTATTTTTAAACCTGGCAAGTCCTAGACCAGCACTCTTGAAAATTCAACCAGTACTACAGAAATCCTAAATTGCAGTGCCCTGCACCCCACCGGAGCCCTTCAGGCTGCTGGAGGGGAGGCGCAGCATGGGCAGATTGGGGGTGAGCAGCCGGGGGAGGGGCTGCAGCCCTCAGCCTTTGTAGCCGGAGGGCGAAACATTGGGATCCTGCAGAGAGGGAACACAGAAACCCTCAAGGCAGAGAGAAATAGGCCTAGACAAAAGCCCGTTACATGGTTGCAAATCACCCCACTGCTGTTATTTTATTTACCGCTGTCCGCAGGAGGATTGTTTTCTCTTGCAAAATTTTAAGCTTTTTTTTTTAACTTCCTCCTCCTCCCCCCACCCCCCCCGCTTCACAACAGTGGTCACTTATACCACAGTGCCACATACAGACTGAACTCACCTCCGCTCCCATGCGGGGGGGGGTGTGCTACCGGCAAAGGCCTCCCGAGCATCCGCACCCGCCGCCCTGGGTGCTGTTTTGATGAAAAAAACCCCTTTTTTTCCGCAGCAAACAGCCCATGGGCAGCTTATTTCGATGTCCGGGCGAGGAGCACAGCACAGCCAAGCCACCCTGCGTGTTTGCTGATGCACAAGCACTCACACAACCCCCATGACCTTCCCCGCTGTGCCAGTAAAAACTCCTGATGATTATCATAAAACATTTTTCATTAATCTTTTTCAAAGGATCTCTATATTATTTTGGGGGGGGTGGTGGTAAGAAAGAGGAACAAAGGCCTCTGGGGCATCACATTCATTTATTGGATGGATGTTTGGGAAATAAATTCCCGTTTCAGTGTCTCTGCAGTGACATGGAGTCACGCTCATCTTTCCCATCCTATTCAGGCAGGTTACTTTTAGGACTGCTAGATTTTAACCATCACGGTGAATACGAGTCTTCAGTAAAAACAACCTGTAGACTTTTGTGTTTTGAAAGAAGCACCAATACGGGCTGCGATTTGCTGGCAGTTCCCCCACCTTCAGCTTTAGGGTCTGTAAAATACCTTTTGGACATTATCCACCATGTGCATGAAATCATCATTGGTGTGGAAAGGAAGGAAGGAGAAAAGACAGAAGCTATGTCCCTGTGGGGAAGAAATTACTCCTGCCTTTGCTGTAAATATTTTTTTATTTTTTTGCAGTGGTGCCTGCAGTGGCCTGGCAGTGGGGAGCGCAGGAGGATGCGGGGGGAGACCCCAGCGAGGTCCGGCTACCCCAGCCCCATTCAGCCACCTCGCAGCCGGGGAGGGGAGGTGAGCTCTCCCCCCCCCCAGGTATTTACCAGGTGTTTGAACAGGTAATTAGCACCTAAACCAGGCTGCAGGAAACCCTCCTGGTCATCCCTCCCCAGCACAGGCAGTAAGCTGGAGGGCTGATTTTTGATGGTTGATTTACCCTGAACAAAGGCCCCAAACAACACTGCGCGCCCGACTTAGGGATGGTAACTTTAGAGCCAATGGGCTCCTTTCCCATCAGTTTAAAACAGTGTTATTTTTTTCCAAGCTGATAACATTTTCAACATATGGCAAGACAGTTTTCTTGGGAGGCAGGGAAACCCATGAATTTGCTATAAAAGAAACTTCTGTGAATAAGGAAACCCATCCCGTGAATTCACCTGTTGCCAGCCAAGGAGAAATGTTCGGTGTTTTATTTCAATCAAGAATTTGCCGCCTATCTGGTGCTTTATCTAACCTCACTCTTGGGAAGATTTGATGTTACGCCTGGCAGAGCTCTCAGGTCCAAGCTGCTTTATTATGCCGCACTTTACGAGTTTTAACGTTTTAGACTGGTGGTCTTGTAGGAATAAAAATATAGCCTCAAATCCTCACAGAATGGGCAAGGTGCATTTAATGTGGCCCAAATGAATCTTGAATTTTTTATCAGGAGTTTACATAAGCACTTGGTGCTGTTGAAAAAAACCCACCTCCACCACTCTTTTTTTATAAGCGAAGTCTTAGAAATGTGCAACACATCTGTGGCTATCAGGAGATCTGTTTTGGCCTTGACCAGCAACTGGATCACCTTTACGTCCTCCTCTGCAGGGGTCAAAACCCTGGGTTACCAGTTACCAGCTGAGAAAATTTGCCATGGTACTACTAGTATAAATCTTTACCGTCCCCTCAGTGTTGGTTTAAACTTTTATCAACTCCATACAGCTACCCTGAAGTTTGAGCAATCCAGCTACTTCAGGTGAAGCACAAGGGCAGAGGGTGCCAGGTAGAGTCATTTGCTGTATAGAAGGAGACCCCCATTTTTATCAAGCCTTGTCTACAGGTCTTTATTTTTTAACTTTATACAAAGACAGAACTGTCCTGTAGCAGCAGACTTTGATGCGTAGTCTCAGCTTCTCAGTGTCTGTGTAACACCATTGACTACATGGACCAACATCTGCAGTCTTGACACAGTTCTTCAGCCCACTGCATTTAAGGAGGTCACTCTCAGGTGGGGTGGGTGCTGAAACATGTCCATGCTCTGACCATTCTTGTCCATATTTCTTCACCTAAATCTGCTTTTCACAAACATGGGGTGTTTGAATTGCAGCATTTCAGGCTGCCCTTCATCTCAAGTGATCGCAGCTCTCAATGAAGGTGCAACATCAGCTAGCTGGGGATGTAACCTCTGACAGTATCACAGCTGGAGCCCCTCAAGCTGTGTCTGTCATAGTACTGAGATTGCCCATATACAAAATGAATTTAGGATTACTGCAATTCTCGGGTCAATGTGGGGCATGGTCCTGTTACAACCTCTAATTGTGGGTGGTAACGTCTTGAGCACAAGTGGTAGGATTTTGTTCTTGCAGTGTTAGATGTTGGGCCTCACTGTTTGGTGCATCCACTAAGGCTGCAAATATGAAACCTTTTCTGCAGTGAAGACCCTACTTAACCTAACTCAATAGGTCCCAGCTGTGTTTTTTATTAGTAGAAAATTCATGCCACCTGCTTGCTTGCAGTCCCTCAGTGTGGGTCTGGTTGGTGCCCAACAGTTGCTGCTTCCTCTGCAGGTAAGAATTTTTACTTTTATGGCTATTTGTATGTTTTTTTCTGATAATTTCTAAGGTGTGTTGGTGTTTTTCTGGAAAACAGGAAAAAAAAATCTCTGCTCTAGGAGAAGGATGGGTGTATAGTAGGTTCTCTTCTGTGAGAGGTGGTTTGTTTGTTTGTTTAGCGTTGTTGTAAGTGTACTGTGTGCATAACCTGCAAATGTGCTTAGATCTGGTAGTGTTTTTCTTGAAATAGTTGAGTTTAATGTATAAGTTCACACTGAAGGTGAAAATAATTAATGCATTTAGTTTCAAATGGCTGTAAAGTTAATTCTGTGCTCAGAAAACACTTATTCTTCATCTGGGATAGCAGTGCTGTGTCATAATTGTAAGTGGAATAAAACAAAGTTTGCTGCTTTAATAATAAATATCTTCTTAACCACCACACTATACCTCGCTGAGTACAGAGAAGTATAACGGTGGCCTGTGTTAGCACTGAAATGGTGAGTGGCTTTAGGAGTCCCAGAGATAATCTGAAAAATAACATGAGTAAGTTAATTTTGTAAAAATGAGGAATAACGTAGGGAGCTGTGGTCTGGTCCCTCTGTAGACAGGGAAGCCTCTTAACACGGAGTAGTGGAAAGGCGTATGGTAAGAGATGATCGTGTCACCCATCAAACATCCTGGGTCTGTGTTATAGGCAGAAAATGTCAGTATGTTAATAACTCTTGGCTTGTTTGTCCACTGGTTTGTGCAGTTAGGGAATGTTTTCCAGCTTTGTCTTTCTGCCTGGGGTTGGAGACATGCCCTTTGTTTATTTGTACCTTAGAAACATCTGTAACTGCAGGAATGGGGTTTTTGAAGCCCACCCCAAATGCCTGTGAGATTCTGAACAGCACTTGAGGTTCCTATTCTGAGTAGCAGAGAGAAACTGGGCATGCGGAGCTCAGCATGGACATGCAATGAGCGCACAGCAGCAGGAGCAGCAGTGTGGGTCTCCTCCTGGGCCCTGTCCTTTCTCAGTAGCAAGGGCTGGAGCACAGCTCGTGGCTGGGCTTTAGTGGAGACATTGGCAGTGTGGGAAACTAATGATCAGACTCCTGTTTCTGCTTCCAAAGAGGATTTGTGGGGTGGGGTGGGTGAAGGCAACTTCTTTTTCTGGCTTTCCCATGTAAGTGCTTTTTTGCATTGCTCGGGAACTGGGGATCGGGCAGCCTCGCAACCCTGCGAGTCTCTGCGCACCCTCCCACCATGTCTAAAACTGCTTCCCGGCAGAGGATGGGGAGGGATGATGCTTCTTGTGACCAGGGGTCACAGTGCTGCTCTGATCTGCGGTGCCCAGCTGTGAAAGCCAGAGCTTTAGTCTTGGGGCTCATGTGTAAAAGATGGTGGGATCTGAGTGAATATTTAAAGGTTATTTGTTGTCTTTAAGCCAGGTACAGGGAGGGCAGCTGCCACAGAAATCTTTTAGTGTTTTAGAGTTGTGTTTGAGGACACTTAAAGCATGTCATTAATTTAATGTAATCACCTTCTGGCCTACTCATACTTTTTTTTAGTCAGGATAGTATCAGATGTAGTTGTCTTTCTTTTCCAGCAACAAGGAAGACACTAAAGAAAAAGAGTCAAAGTAGGTGCTGTGTACAAATGGCTTTTGGCTCTTCATCTGTGTGGAACTTATCCTTATTAATTTCTGTAATGACTTTAATAATGACTAATGTGATGCTATAACAAAAGGTGGTTATTACTGTGCTAAGAGTCCAGGAAATAAATTAGAAAAAATATTTAACTCGCAGGAAGGTTTTAAATATCTTGCTGAAAGCTGCCAGACATGGGCTCCCAGATCTCTCTGCATAGCACACTTTAGCTTTGGACATACCTTTAAAGACTTTAAACAGCTTGAGACTTATAGTTTGCCACAGGAGCTTAGAGCAAATTCATGTTTCTAGGTTTTAAACCCTGAGCTGGAATACAAGAGCCCTGCTTAGGAAGGTAAGGAAAGGTGTAACAAGGTCATTTTGAACCACATACATTCAAGTTGTACCTTTAAAGTCAATTCTAAATTTAATTGAAAGCTGAGGGCAACGGAGGCAGGGTAGCACCGATGTGCTGACTTATTTTGAAGTGTGTGAGGAGCCATGCCATTGAATGCTTGATGAGCCGCAATCTTAATAAAATGGTGCTGGGCAGGTTGGTAGGAAGAGGGACTGGGCAAGATGAAGGATGAGGTTTGGGAAGGTGCCCGGGGGTGCAGCCTCCCCCTGGAGGTTGGTGCTCTCTCAACTTGACAGCAGCATGCGAGTGTGTAAAAGATGGCGATGAAGTTGGGTATTTAAGCAAAACCTCCAACAGAAGATTTTTGCAAGGGTTTTATTGCACTGGCAAAGTGGTGGATGAACAGAACCAACCAGATATGGCTGTTTGAAAATGGAAATGCAAAAGGCAATAATTTCACTGGACTTGTGCTCACTTTGAGTAGTAACACTTTTCTTCCTCCTCCATTTTTGAGATGTTAAAGAGAT
Organism: Pandion haliaetus; assembly: GCA_013401275.1. Lineage (NCBI taxonomy): Eukaryota > Metazoa > Chordata > Aves > Accipitriformes > Pandionidae > Pandion > Pandion haliaetus. Next base: position 57,260 of record VYZV01017377.1, on the reverse strand, counting down.
CCACTGGTAAAGGAGGTGACAAAGTTTCATCCTTCTTACGGATGGAGATGCTGAGGTGTAGGGAGGTGCAGTGCCTTGTCCCGTGTCGCCCAGCAGGCAAGGGGCAGCCTGGAAAAGTCTCCCCACTTGGGACTTTGTGAGCCCCATCTTGCTTTAGCAATAACAACTGATGCTCACCTGACAGAAGAGCACCCACTAAGAGAGTAATGGCTCCTGGTGATATCAGTGAAGTTTTCTTTTGCTTTGCTAGTTGTTTTATACCAGAATAATAATATCTTTGTAAAGCTTACCCCCCACCCCTTTGCCAAAGGAACTGCTCACACAGATGCTTGTGTGTCCCTTCCAGCCAGGTGCACCCAGACTGATCTCCCAAAGCCTTCCCCAACCAGCCGTGCTGCATGGGCTCCTCTGCCCCAGGCCCGTGCGATGCCACCCTCAAGGGAGAGGTGTAATTAGCACAAGGGTTTGTTTTTGTTTTTTTTTTTTCCTCCTCTTTAACTGCATTTTTTTCCCCTTAGCCTCACTCTTTGAATAAGGAAAGTAATGTTACCTGTGGTGGCTTTACTGGCTGACAAAAATTTGCATCACTTTGCCACAGAAAGAAGGGTGAATATTATGGTCTTTCCTGCATGAATCTGTGGTTGCTTCTACTGCCTCACTGGGCTGATTCATGGCTGACCAGTTGACCACAATGGTAATGCGAAGCCTTGTGTGCCTGGAGTCTGAAACAAGCTGCATAGAAATCTGGTGGCTGTGGTGCTAGGCCCTGAAGAGAAATATATCTTGCGGTACATGGCTGTCTCTTTAAGCTGTTGGTATTTATGGCTGTCAGCTATTACGTTTATTAAGTTGCTTGATGGTCTAGGAAATAATGTACTTGGGACAGTGGCAATGGTGATGTCAATTTTTTTTGACTGGAGTTTTACCAGCAAGTCTCCCGTTCTCTCAGTTTTTTAAAAATAAGAAATAAATATAGAATTCATATGTGGTGTTTTCTAAAGTCATAAGGTAGACATTTTTAATCTGTGCATCACACATGCAGTTAATCTCTATTTGAGTACAGTCTTTGCTTTTTTATTTTAGAAATACTCTGTAAGGGCTTTAACAACAACCACCCTTCCCAGTTCATACCAGGTTTTAGGAAGAGTAGACTGCAGTTGTCTCTTCTCAGCTAAAGTTTCTGAAAATTGCTTCCCAAGTCCAGTTTGTTCTTGTTCACTTCATTATTTATGGAGGATAAAATTAGTCCTTTCACCTGTGTTACATATTAATTCCTCAGTCTGTTTAAGAGAAGAATTACATGAGTTGCTGGTCACATGTTGACCACTTGCACCATGTCTAGACCCAAATTAATAGCTCATGGGGAATTACCTGAAATGCATCAGGCTTTTAAAGCATATATTTTTACACCAGAAATGAATTGCACTGAGCTCAAAGACTTTGTGCTGGATGTTCCCAAACATTGATGAGAACGGATAGGGGTGTCATCTCTCCTATCGTAATTCCTGCGACTTCTGGCATTTTCTTGCAAATATTTGGCTTGTAATTTTTTTCTTTTTGAGTTAGCTGCAGTTCCTCTATTAATATTGTTGGGGAAATTCTTTTTTCTGTTTGTTTTTTTTTTTTTCCTCTCTGTATGTTACTTCCCTATTAAATATGTAAAACAAAGCCTTAACGTTCTAATTCAGCAGTATATAAAATTGCATTACATAAGTATTGAAGACTGTCCTTTTTTGGAACCTTTTGGCAATGATACTTTTTTTTTTTAAGCTTAAGCCAGTGTTATCACTCTCCAAAATGAATAATGCAGTTGAAATTGGTATTCTGACTTGCCTGTTATTGATCTAGCTGCTCTAATAACTTTGCCCTGGGAAGGTCACAATGTGTGTTTTAGTATGTTTTTGTTGTAGCGGTGATTTGGTTTTATCTATTTTTCCATGCCCTCCAAATTATTTAGTTATAATATTTCAAGATAATTTCATGGGGCTTGTCCCTGTTGCACTAAAATCAGTGGAAGCCAAAAGTATGTCCACATAGTTATTCAATAGCTAGAAAGGCACCCAAATATGAAGATGATCACACTCATATCTGTGAAATCCTGCTTGCCATTATTGGTTATGAACATCAAATTAGTCTGATTCTGAACTTTCAGAATATATTCCTGTAAAATTGTGCTTTGGCTTAAATCAAGTATATTGTTACTCTGAAAACGGAGGTTACTGTTTCCATTCTCACTGAAGAGAAGAATTTAAATGCAGGTATGGATGTTTTGGAAAACTGAAGAAAGCTTACACTGAATTTTTTCATAAACCATAAATCATTATAACAAGATTAGCCTTTTACTACTTCTCTCCCAATTTCTCCCTAAGGCAGTTTTTTTGTCACTTTTGGGAAGAGCTGTCATGGGAAATCCTTTGCTCTTCATCTTGCTAATATATATGCTTAATCATCCGTATTTGAAGTTTGGAGTATGAATTAAGAGAATATTTAAACTGTGTTGAATAAGTGAAGTTACCCAGTGGTACCACTTGTGTAACGCTTTCTCTCTATTGATCCTGTTCTTTTCTTGTGATCCAATATTGCTTAAATCAGAATAACTGCATTTGTTATAATGGCTTAATTAATATGTTTTTCAGAGGTATGGGTGACCAAATATGTAATTCTCCAGGCTCCTGGTGACATACCCAGTCAAATTTTTTTCCTTTATCTTGAGAGAGCACCTATAAGATTCTATACTCCACGAGTTAAAGAAAAATAATCTTCAATAAATAAGTTTTGACTGTGATCTTGCAAATAGTTAAGCATATGCTTAACATTATAGTGCTACTTCAGCTAGATAATAGCTGGACTGTGCAGAGGATCAAGGGAGCTGGGAACTAAACTCCCACTGCTTAATGGGAGCTGAACTTCCTAATCTTTTTTTTAAAAACTTTTTTTTGGTGGGGGGAGGCTAAAGGAGGGTGGGAACCAGGTTCCATTATTTTCCAAAACACCTGAAACCCATAAATGAGGCAGCCTCAGATTCATGTCCATTTCTACAGTTCAGATGAAGTCAGAGGAACTGATCCAGGTTGTACCTGGCTGCTGATCTGGCCCTTGCCAGCTAATACAAGTGAAAAATATTGTCTGGAGGAAAACTATTTCTACTCCTGTGGGTGTTATAACCTGACAGAATGTGACATTTGTGTTTTGCTGTTGTGTGCTGTGAGGAGCAGGAAAGGCTGCTCTGCCTACTGAGCTGAACCAAGCGAAGAACATGCGTTTGGGCCTAGGGCCTTGAAGTTTTACAATCACCTACAGGCAAATGTTAAAGTTTTGAGCTTTAGATTAATAATTCAGGTTTCCAGGATTCCTTGCTTTAACTGATGCGTAGCAGGGGCAAACCTGAACTGATTTCTTTCACTTTTAAAAATACGGTTAGTCCCCCCTGTGTCATCTCAGTTTATTCCAGCTGGTGAAGTGGTCCAACAACTAGGAAATAAAAGCTTAATCAAATCAAAACTGTGATAGGGATCAATAGCTATTCCATGCTAACTCTCCTCATCCAATGAAGTATCATGTGTAATTCTCCATACGAAAAATATCAGTCTGACAAATTTATTCTAGAATTAATGTTTTTGGGTTTGCCAATTAATAAAGTGCTACCAATTAAGGTTATACCAGACATCTAGAGTCACCTACTTATGGTTTATAGGTCATCTCACTCTCTACATTACCTGTGGCTTTTTTTGGTAATAAGTGCTGTGATCTTTCCTTTGGTTTTCTTGTCTCTGATACTCCCAAGCTAATTAATCATTTGCAGTCGTCTTTAACTATCAAATGGGGTTGCAATCATAAGCACATTCTTAAACCTCTTAGTACTGAAAGGAAGACCTAAATAACTTCTAAATCTGTGAGACAATGTCAAGAAATGTACTTGCTTAAATTTAATCCATCACTCTGTGCCAGCAACACATATAGCTGAAAGGTCAGAGAATCATTGAGAGGGAGAAAAACAATTAATTTGGTATCAAAAAGGTAATAGGATAAGGCCTTGCCAACCCTCTCCTATTGTTCTGCCGCATTAACTTCAGCAGGTCAGATGCCACTGGTCGTTGACCTCAGGCTAAACAGGGTCAGGCCAGGCTGATTACAAAAGAGATGTGTTTGCACTTCCCCAAGTGTGTCTTAAAAAAACTGAACCCACATCTGTGTTGTTACTGGGGAGGAACACACAAAGGGTAAACATTTTTCAATGCAAATATCACTTACAGAATCTTCTGCATGAAGAACGGCGTCTCCCATTGTGGCATGGCCCCTATGTGCGAGTCCTTCGCACTGCCGTGACACGTCGTAACCCCAACCCTACCAGTAGGTTGTGTGGAAGAACTGGTGATGCACTGGAAAAATCTGCCATGCAAGGAACTGGTGGAAAACAGTTGTATTTTCTTCTTTTTTCTTAACTCTGCTGCCACATATCATTTCAGTAGGTGGTCTGCTCCAAGAGGAACTGCTGATGTTATTAAAACACAAGATGCCAGTGAGTTAGATAATTCTTTCTTGGAGGGGGAAAAAAGATCCTTACATTTTCTATCCCAGCAATTCTGGTTTTATGCAAGTCTTCAGTAGAGCTCATGACAGTGTAGTGAGTGAGATCTTGGCCTCACCATGTCTTTTAAACTCGCCTCTCATAACCCTTGGGATCTGCTCTGTGCTCCTGCTGGGGTCAGTGGTGCTCCCCTCCAGGGCATGATTCATCCCGCTGCTTTTTAGGTGCTTTGCTGGAAGGAATCACTTTCTGTTGATGTTGGGTTGGCTTCATCAATGCTGTGTTGACCCACAGGTTGGTTTTCCAGTGCAGCTCTATGCAGTTAAGGCTCAGGTGAGAATTCTGTCTGTCTGTCTCTCCTTTCAGCAAATTCTGATGCTTTTGGTTGACTTCAGCCCAAGCTCACCAACTGGTAAAGAGCTGCAAGATTTGTTACAGCAGACCACAAGTAGGGCAGAGAGACTTTGGAAGCCTCCTAATCAGAGACTGGGGAAAATCTGTAACTTCAGCTCAGTTCTAATAGTAAAGCAACTGGGGGAGCAGGGGAAGAAACTGTGTGGCTCAGCCACAGAAATGGTTGTAGGTGAGACAATAACAAATGAGATGCAAATTGTGGGAAACCTCACTTCTGTAGCTTTTCAGCTTTCTAGAGATAATTTAGACCCTGACTAGATGCAAGTGCCTTATTTCTGTACCTTATGCCAGACTGCCCCATCCAAGCCATCCGGCTTGTAGCTCTGGAGTTCAGACAATTTTAATAATTACAAGCCTTAAATATTCCAGCTGACAGATGTGAACTGGAGTATCACTGTGTTGTAAAAACATTTGAGATCTAGCTCCAGGCTAGAGACAGTTAGCTAATTGAAAAAAACCCCCTCCTACTTTCATATGCCATCTACCTACTTAAATTTTAACAGGATTTCTCCCCTAAATATACTCATTTAGTCTATGGATGAGACCTTTTGGAACCAGTTAAATTCTTACTATTTTTATTGCTGGGCTCAATTCTGCAAAGTGCTGGGCCTTTCCCACCTCCACGGGGGAACAGGAGTTACAATTAAGCACCCGTGTTTCTAAGACAGATAGGGAGGACTCCTAACTGTAAGACTTTTTCCAGAAAAGGAACAAGTGAAAACAAGTAGAAAAGGGCTATGATAATTGCTAGTAAATATATACTGCTTAGTAAAGATTGGGTGGAGTGAGGGTAGCAACAGCAATCCATTGAAGTAGGAAAACTAGGAACCATTTGCCTCTTTAAAAATATTTAACTACAACAATGCTCTTTTACTCAGGATCGTGCTGATTTAAAAGCATTAATTGTGAAGATTTGTCATATGTTCTTGAGTGTTGCTAGGCTTTGTTTTGTGTTGACCAACAGCCCTCTGTGCAGCTCCCACGTTTGAAGTCTTCCCTCGCGCAGTGCTTCCATGTTTGAATGTTCACTGGTCAGGAAGGTAATACTGTACTTGTCCCGATGGCTGTGCCAGTGGGTGATGGCCTGCTGTGCTGAAGGCACCCAGATGCAGGTGTTTCTTCATCAGGAAAGAGCAAAGCACACATGCATGCATGCACTCTGCTCAGATGGCTCAGAAAACAAGGCAAAGGCTGGGAAATCAAAGTGCTGAATGAAGAATAAGTTAGATAAGTGGAAAAGTAAGGAGGATTTTGCCAAGCTGAGACTGTCCTGCGGTGTCTGTCACTTAGAAACCCAATTGCACGGTCAACTGCAATAGCATGAAAGCCCATCAGCCCAGTAATCTCCAGCTTGTAATTGATTCTGTTTCTACAAATGTTAGCTAAAGCAAAAGTCTGCATTAAGGTAAGTGCTAAACATCCATCAGCCTGACTGATTCGTCAAAGTAGGAATTGCTGGAGAAATGCATGTTATTTGCCATCAGATTAAGTGAAGTTTTGCTTCCACGGTCAGAAAGCTAATAATTTGCTTGTGATGGGGTCAGTTCAGTTTTCAGCTCCACTTGCTGTACAAATCTCAGTGTTTGAGGGCACATCTCTTCAGATAGTGAGGCAGATAGGCAAAATAAAAATATTTTCTGATTAAATAGTTATCAAAAGATGTGGGGAAAAAACCCCTTGAATTGCAAAGGCTAAACAACTAAACTAGGCAATAAATAGGCCAGACTCTTTATATAAAAAGACCAAACTGCACTTATCTGTGGATTGTCTAAATCTTCTTTGATATTGCTTCTTTTGTCTTATATGTGTTTTTCTTTGCTAGTTTCTTTTCTTAAAGCATGATCAGCTGATACTAGTTTCCATGAACTTGTTAATGTAACTGTTTTTGTGAACTGAGCAACTATATCGCATACATAAGAATGCATACAGGGTATATATGTTTTCACAATAGACTAAAAATACTGACTTAGTGGAGGGATAATACTGAATTTGACAGATTTTTTTTTTTTTTTTTAACCTTCTGCAATGATTTTGGGTGTCCATACTAAAATTATTCCTGGTACAACCAAAATCTGTCATTTGCTGATGCTGAGCAATTACAAAGCAGATGGTATTACTTTCCTTTCTAGCTTATGTAACTCCACAAGGCATAATGAATTATGAGTTTTATAATATTCTACTCATACTTTCATTGAACTTTCTAGTATTTAAACTTAAAATTCACTTATAAAATAATCATAGGACTCTAAATCTTAGTGAAAATGAATGCAAAAGGGTTATAAAGAGATTAAAACTTGGTTTTCTTTGTATTCAAGCAAGCACTTGTGAATAATTTTTTTCTATTTACTTATCTCCAAGGTAAGCATCTTGTATGTACCTCACCAAGAAATCCAGTACAGAGCAACTCTGCAGTTCAACAGCAGCCCTTCCATTGGCAAAGTGCTAATGGATCTTTAATGACCACTGGTGGTCAGGACTCTGCTTTTACCACCACCTCTTTTTTTGATCACCTCTGGCCACATGCGCTGGGCTAGCAGGTTTGATGTCAACAGAGCACGCTTATCTGAGTCAGCATTTTGATGTTCCTTCCTCAAAATACCCAATACTTAATCACCTTGGAAAGCCCTGTAATTCCCAAATTCTCAAAAAATGTCCTCCCCCTACATAATGATGATGAGCTTCTTGGCCCTGTGATCCCTGATAGCTCTGTGATTTATCAGCAGGATGGGGGAATTGCTCTGGCTGTGATCCCATAGGTCTGGTCCCACTGGGCACCAAGCCGTGGTGGTGCCAAGATCCTAATAACGTCTGAATATATTTATGAAATAGCCAGATATTGCCCTGGATGCATCGTGACTTGGCAGGCTCAACCCAGGGAAAAAAAAAAATGAAGCAAAACGAGTAGCCTCAAAAACAGAAGGAAGCTTCTTACATAGATCTGTCTGTCCTGGTGGGAGTCCTGTGGGGGTTTGAGCTCTGCTGAAATGCTTCTTGAAGGGAGAGTGGGTCATGAGGTTTCTCTCCTGTACAGGTGCTGTGGTTCATGTTCATGCTGCATCCTTTCTATCTGCTGGGGCGTTCCTTGTATCGGAGCTGGCTGTTCCCCAGCAACCTGAAAGGCTGCTGTTTCCAAAGACCTCTTTTCAAATTTAGGTGAAACTGCTCCTCAGGCTGGAAAAGAGCAGCTGACAACAGGAATGCTTAGACTGCGTCCCTCACGCTTGTTTGTGGCATCTTCCACAACTAACAGACTTGCAAACAAAATTTCTCCACAAGGGCTTTCCCTTCCCTTCCCTTATGTGTAAGTTGCATCTTATGTGTGTATGGCTGGGCGAGCTAAGCAGGAGCAGGGAAATTCCATGGCAGGAACTGTGCTTGTGGTATTTCTGTCCGCAACAAAGTGGGAAGAGCTGTAGCCTCTGTGGGGTAACTTTCTTTGGTGAGACTTTCAGCTGACTTTTCTGGCCCCAAAAAAGTTGATGAGGCTTGTGTAAATACCTAAACATTTAGATACATGTGAACCAAATAAAACCACCAAACCATGTGCAGTTTATTTGAGGTTACAATAGCTTAATTTCTTAAGCATACTTGTTAAAAAATGAGCAACAATTCAGCCTTTAATACAATGTTGAGCTGTGATTCATAGTTGGTGGTAGGAGAAAGCAGTGAACTTAATTGCTTGGATCTAGTCAGCAGACGGTGAAGCAGCTCCCTTGCCCGTGATACCATGCCCCTTCCCTTTCTGATTATTCACCAGCAAACATCCTACGGTCCCATTCATAAAGTCCAGTAATGACACAAGAAATGTCAGGAGTATCTGCTGAAAGAGTGGGAGGCTGACAGAGCAGCACATTGTGAGCCTGCGAGAGCAGCTCTGCGTTTCCTCTGGGGTTGTTTTCAGTTCTTTTGTCAGCTGATTACATGGTCTTTTATAATTTCTAATCTACAGAATAGAGCTATTTGCTTGTGGATTAAAGTCGCAGGTTTATGCAAAGGAAAAACCAAATAATCTGAAAGTGGATTCTGTTGGCAAAAGTTAAACTTCATTTAGGTGTTTTTTATCTAAAGGGGAGTTTAATCCAGGGGTGTGAAGGAAAAAACCCAAAATTTCTGTCAGTCTTTGAGATTTTAGCTTTATGGTGTTAATTCACCAGTGCCCCATGTATGTGACTTACATTTTGCTGAATAGGGACAAGTAATTTATTTAAGACTGTGCTTAAAGTTAAATGTTGGTTTGATGTGTTTTGGTGAATAAGAATGGTGTTAAATGTGTGCTAAAGTGCTTTGTTGATTTGGTGCCTGTATACATTAAATACTATAAACAAGCTTGTTATTTTACTGTCTATTGTTAATGAGAATAGCACGTACCTACCCTGATGCTTTTTTGTGTTAGTCTGTGGAAGTGGGCACTGAGTCTTTGCAGAAAGGAGGAACTGTGGGATTGGGATATAAGCAAAGTGAGCTGTGAGATGTGTTTATATTGGTCCCCAAACTTCTCCAGGTGGATCTGGGTTTGCAGTCTCAAGTGGGGAGTCTTAGTAGAATGTATGTGTATATAAATATATAAAAAGAAAGAAGCGGTGAAGTAAGTTGAAAATGGTGCTAGGGAGCGGCATGGTTTCTTGCAGGTCTCAAGATCAAAAGAATGCCTTGGGACCAGGTAGAAAGAAGAGAGGTTCCTCCTGGCAAGTGTAAGAGCCGGACTAGTGAGAGGGATCTGAAATTCCAGCATGGATGGAGAAGGGAAGGGTTTGCTCAGCTGTATGTAAAACCTCCATCAGCTCCTTGCAAGGCCTCTGTATGACTTACAGATGTGACTAGGTGTGTGCAGATGGCTGGCATGATATGCTTACGATTTATCAATATGAACTTTGGAAGCTGACTTAAACTCCTCTCCTTAGCACCTGCAGCAGGCCCCCTGCTATCTGCTGTGCAAAGTGGACAGATGTATATCGAAGAGGCACACTTTATTTTTCTTGGGTCAACATTTCACATGGAGTTCTAGCAGGGTAGTTTTGTTTAGTTTTTCATTGAGCCCCTTATTAGCATACTGCTGTTGGGGTGGTGAATAGTAATGCCAGAATAATAGGATCTGCAGCGGAGGGCAGTGTGCTGCTACCACTGTTTGGCCTCCCAAGAAACTGCTCTTCTGCTCGTGCAAGTGTATTGTTGGAACAGAAGAAACCTACCACGCAAAAAAGCAACAGTGTGTGATGTGCCAGTGCAGAAGCAGGTGGTCTTGGGGATAGAATTTGGCTCTGTAACTAAATGAACAGACCCTGGCCCTGAATAATAAGTCTTCTGATATCTTGTTTTGCTATGAAACCTCTAAAAATTAGAGCGAAAGAGTCTTGCTGGCTTTGATAACTATTAATGAAGTGTCTCAAAAGACATCTCAGTGCTTGTTGGATTGATGTATTTGGAGGCATTAAAGAAGCTTCTGTGTATGGCAAAGTTTGATTTGAGAAAGATACTCTGACTTCTGGTTTGAGGTTTTCTGGCTTGAATAGGAGTTAAGCTTACAAATTGAAGTTTCGGCTTCCTATTACTGTCTACTTAATATCCATGTTGTCTGCAGATTATGCAAAATGAATTCTCTTGTATCACTAAAAAATGAATTTGATAGCTCCCTGAATAGTTCTGTTAATCTGGAAATAGGGAGTCTGCCCAAGCCATCTAGGTGCCTGTCCTACTCGTGCATTAATCCAGCACTCTGAGAACATGATCCAACATAAGGAAGCATTCACCTTGCAGAAACATTGTACAAAACATCTTGCTCCATGAGTGCACTTGGGGAAAAAATTAAAAGGAGCAGCTTGCTTGGCAATGCGTGTGACTTCTTTCACTGAGTTAGAATGGGGTGTTTGGCCACGCACACACACACGTCTATGGTATATGTTCTGCTTGCACTTTATTTTCAATGATTCCCTCACAGTTTACCACTCTTATGTTTAATAGTAGGCTTTTGTCTCCAAATTACAAAGTGGTTTACAGACTGTTTATGTAGGGATTACTTTATTTATCTCTTAGCTTCCTCTCAGAATTTGACAACTGTGTTCCACAGTAATGCTGGTTGTTTTTGTTAAAAAATAATCTCCATTATGAGGATCTAGTTCACAAATACAGACTCACCCATGCTGTTTACATGAAGACATGTACTTGCATAGGAGTTTAGACTCAAGCCTGGGGCAGAGAAGCCTATGCATGTTTTGTCCCAAAAGCGAATGCTTTAACTGTCAGTTTTCTTTTTCTCGCCCCTGCCCCCCACAGTGGGACTGGACACAGTGTACTCTCATAAGAATAACTGCAGTCCAGTCTCTGGCAGATACTTTTGGCCTGATCCCTCCTAAGCACTCTGTGGATCCTGAGTTTGACTGGCAGCCAGAAGCGTGGTTGGGAAACGTGCTGTCCAGGAGACTCAGTAGCTTTTGTTGCAGTTCGCTGTATGATGTAGACAGCCTTTGTGATTGTCTGGCTGTAAGATAGGAAACACACATTTCATTCTTGCTTTAAAAACAGATCTGAAGTAGCAGAAAAGCACCATTGCTGCCAACCTTGGAAATTTGGAAGCAAGTTTAAAAGTAGGAGAGAGTTCAGATCTTGAAGCCTGTAAGTTCACAGGCACAACGCTTCTAGCTGTGGTCCCACACTATGCGGCTCACATCTTGATTTTTGTACAGAGCTAAACTAAATCCTCAGGATGGCCCAATGATGACTCCAGAGAGTTAAAGATCTACCTTGTTGGTCCTCAAGATGCTTGTTTTGTCATATCTTGCTGCTTTTATACTGAATTACTGTGGTGAGGAAGATCACTGGTCGGGGCTTTGATGCCAAGTTAATTCAATAGAAAAGTACCAAAATATCAGTACATTTATATACAGATATTTACACTTACCCACAGTGCTGTTTCTTGTCCTTAGTCATATGGCCAGGTGTCTTTTTTTTTTTTTTTTTCTTTTACTCGGAAGTGGTTGTTTTGCCAGGCACTGTCCCTGTACAGCCGTTGTTTTCTGTCCTGCCAGTCAGCACTGTCTTCTCTCCAGTAACAACTGTGAGAGCCTGTTTTGTTCCTACAGAAGGTTTCCCCTCATCAGAGAGAGGAAAAGTTTGCCCTGCCTAGCAGAAGCTGGTCTGCGCCTGCTTTCATTTGGACTTGTCCTCTAAATCCAAGGGACATCAAAGGTTTCCCCCACGTGATGGAGGCTCCCTGGCCTGTTCTGAAATGAAACAATGGCTTCCCTATATTCTGGGGTATGTGCTCAAAATGTGCCTGTCTGGCCAGCTAATGGGGCTCAGACCATTTCTGCTATAAAGGACTGGTTGTCTTTTGCGTAACTGCCTTTGATAGATATTCTGGGTTGGTACACCCTAACATAAAGTGTAAGGAAAGCAGGTACCAACTGTAGCTGTGAATATTTTCTTTATGAGATTAAAATCACACACAGTATTTGGAATAAAAACCATGAAATAGGAATGAATTATATTGTGACAGTATTGGTACAGATAATGTTTTCTAAATCACCCAAGGGTGATGAACAGGTGTGAGTACACAGTGTTTGTCGAGTCGACTTTAGCTAGACCAGGTAGCAAAAGCATTGAACAGATTTTTTTTCAAAAGTCAGTTGACCACCTAAATGGAGTCAGTGGTCCCAGGTGGGCTTGAAAGAGGTAGGTTTAAGACTTTGAGAATAGGCAGGGATGCTGCAGCTTCATGCTCTTTGCACTTGAAATATAGAGGAATCTTGTTTGCAGGCATTCTGCGGGCACAGTTCTCTGCCCCATTTTTAGAAATCATGCAAGTCCTATTTTTAAAAGGAAAATCTACTTTTGAAAATCTAATTTTGTGTCATTGGAGCCTGATAGATTGTGCTGATGGAAAGTTCTGTTGTAAACATATCCATCTCATTACTGCTTAGTGTCACGTATTACTGCTGTCTGACTTCCGCCTCTTAAGTACAAATGTGTGATCTTCAGAAATATGAAGGGAAAATGCAAAACTAATGTGAAGACAAAGGTGTCTTTCGCTTTCTTTAATTACTTTTGGAAGTTTTGTCAGGATACTTGGAGTTTTGCAGAAGAGGAGTTTGTGGGGAATTTTGTATGCAAAGATTGATTTTGCAGAGAAAATTACCTTTACTTTGCATGCTTTCCATCTGAAAAGGAAGATAAATTGGCTGAAACTGAGAAAGTAAAATCCAAGGAGAGAAAATGAGAGAACAAAATTGGGAGGGAAAGTAGCATCTTTTGTTGTTTGAGAAAGGGTTTAATAATGGTGTCTCATGCATGTTCCATAAAAGGTATGTTCTTGGCTGCGACTCGTGCCTGGTATCAGGCAGGTTTGCATCGAGGTCTCACGTTAGATCACTAAATAGCCTCTCTCGCGCTAAGCTTTTGTTGCTTATTTTGCCTCATCTGTGCCCGAGGATTTCTATTAAACTGCAAAGTCATTGTTTCCTCTCTAGCTTGGATTCCTTTCTGCAAACAGATGCGCTGACTGTAGAGCCCTCATGCAGCCATGGCTGTGTAAGCTGGGAGACAATAGTTCACATCATCATGTACGTTGAAAACCAGAACATTCCTGCTTGGCCGACTCCAGTTTTGACAACCATTGTTCTTTTTGTGTGTGCAGTACAGTATCACAGGCAAATAAGGAAAAATTGCTTTTTATTAATAACTGTATGAATTGGAATGAAATAGTGTCCTAATTCTATTTCAGTCAACCTGAAAAGAAAATCCCTCCTGTCAGGATATTGACAACATATTCAACTAATGAAATACAAGATGCAAGGGTTGCATCACAAGAACATTCCTCCTCAGCTAAATACACCTCAGGGCAAGCTAGAGATACATAGCTACTTTTAGGAGCTCATTAACTTTCTGGTCGTGTTCTTTAGGCTGTTACATCCTGGAACAATATTTGTCATTCAACTTCTTTGTTTTCAGATCACTTTCTAATGATGGTACTTGTTTGCTGACTCCAAGTCTGCCTACAAAGTTTCATATTACTCCCACTGGATGGAGATAAATTATCTCCATCCACTTATTTATATCTCACATGGGGAGCACCATCTGAAGTCATTCTGAGTTATTGTCATAACTTGCAAGATAAATGCATGTTAGCTTTGGGGTGTACTGCCTGAGCAGATGTGGGAATGTAAATCGCCTGGACAAAAATGCTTTCGGGAGGAAAGCAAGTTTACTACACCTTTTTACTGCTTTGATTGCTGCTTTTTGAATACAGTGATGGCAGCTATTCTGGAAAATTAGGTTTGAAAGACAAAATCAATGAAGGTATGCTCCCTTCCCAAGTTAAAAATAGTTGCGCTCTCAAACATTTCTGAGGTATTTGGTAGTGCTTCCTTGTTTCTTCTGCAGGTTTTAAATCAAACCTGCGTTAAGTGACAACAGCTTTGCTGCAGAGCAGCTCTGGCTCTGTTTTGTTTGCTCATCACTGTTAGTCAGAAAGGAAGAATAGTCATTTATTGATGTGGTACAGAAGTGGTTGATTGTTGCTTTAGGGAACTGGCCCTTTCTTAGTGCTCAGGATAAATGCTGTGAACATCTCTATAGTCCTGCCTTGGTCCAGTAAGCAATATTAACATCCTTGTGCTATATGGCAAGTCACCAGTGCTTAGCTGCCTTCATGGTCTAGTAGACACAGGAGGTAGAAGCATTACAGCCCATTCCCACCTAAACACATTATCATCTATGGCTGGTGTCCAAAGGGTTAATCCATGCTGTCAATTTTAGATGCCTAATTCTAATCTTCTCTCTCAAAATGTCTTATGAGTAGGAAGAGGTAGGGGAAGCCAATTGTCCCCAAACAGAGCAGATTACGGCAAGGTAGAGGGTTAGGATTTGGGATGATGTACTGCCAGAGTGTAAACCAGATACCCCTCTCTCCCCACGCTGCTTGATAGCAACTTTGCAGAACACAATAGATCTGGTTTGAAGTTTGCCAGGTTGGTGTTCTCATTTCCCTGAGACCATGTACTGGTGTGCTTGACTCAGGTAACTGGAGATGGCATACAATCCCCTTCAGTTTAGCCACCCAAAAATTGGGCATCCAGTTTCAGGGGGCTAGGTGTGCTCCCCTGGCAGCTCGTGGTCACGGTTGACCTCCTGTAGATGTTGCTTTGTCCTGACTTGCAGCAGCTAGAGCGAGGTGAGGTGAGTCGAGTCCTACTCTGATCCTTCCTTTCTCCAAAGAGTTTGTCTCCTCTGGGCTCTGGTCATTGCTTTGGAGCTAGGAAATGGCCAAAGGCATGCTCATGGACCAAGCACAGGCAAAAGCCAAGCTGAAACTGAGCTGGGGAGACAGTTTTTCTAGGGAATTGGTAATTTCTGTACTTTTGTAAGAACAATCTTAGGCCAAAATTTTTGGCATTTGAAAAAACAAGTTCTGATCTGAGCTTTTAACCTCTGTAGCCCTAAAGAGTGTTCCTATAACAGCTTTAGCTTCTCTAAATTGTTTTTCTTTTATCGCCGTCTCTTCCTCTGTCTCCATTCTGCTTGTCTTGGAACCAGCTCACCATAGGGCCGCAGCTCATCTGGCTGGAAAACAGCCCACCCCAAAAAGGTGCAGGGAGAGTTGTGTGGCAGCTTTGGAACATTGTGGGGTTTGAGAACAGAATCCTTGTCTGCCTAACTTCAAACACATGAAAAAAGCCCTGAGGGTGGATCGTTGGGATCTGGGAAGATTTAGTTGCCAGTACAACTGCTTCTGTTGTAGGAGGCAAAAATTTGCTTGCTGTCTGCCTGGACAAAGGAGTCCTTCAGGTGATGCTAGCAGGTGTCACCAACAACCTGCAAGGTGGGCATCAACCACCTTGGTCTAGTGTCCCATGTTGCTCAGTTGCTGACATCAAAGTGAAGGCAGATCAAAATGGCTATGCTGACTTTTGCATCCCTGTTTTCTGATGTAGGAAAGTGAAGAGTCTACATTGGTAATACTCGTTGCCCTGCGAATTAACCAGTAGGCTGTTTTTATAGACATGTTTTTCTTTCACTACTTGACTCTATCAGGGTGTTGGAGTGGTCCCTTCTAGTCAATGTCGAGGGGTAAGGATGATGAGGGATGGAGATATAAGACCTTACTTGCATTGGTCACTTACTGCCTGGGGCATGCCAGCCTGCAGGTTTCCTTAAATGCAAACTTATTTGTGGAAGTCTGGTGGAGCCTTTTGTGGACTAGTCTACCCAAGAGGTATTTTGTCCCAAGGGGGTGGGAGCAAAATGCATCTGCAAAGTCTGCAGGAACTGTTACGGAGGCCTCAGCTTTGGATCTGCCTATACCTGTCACAGGGTAAACAAAGCTCCCTGGGAGGACTCGGGGTTAGCTGAACACCTTGGTCACACACTAAGCAAACTATCCCCCAGGTGTGCTTGCAGAACAGACTCTCCATCAGCGTCCTGTCATGCACAAAATGTTTATCCAATTTGTCAAGATAATCTTTCTTCAAATAGGCTCAGGTCCTAGGCCTCAGAACAGCCCAATTTCAAGCAGCATAAAGTAACTCTTTCTCCCCCTCCTTTGCTCACCCTCCCCCTTCCTTTTAATCACTGTGTCAACTTTTCCTTGGCTTTAAGCAAACTGAAAGTAATTATATCATTCTCAAGTGAGTTATCTTTTGACTGAGTTAGCTGATTTGTAAGTTACTTCAAAATGCTCCCAAGTTGTGGTATCCCTTTCCAAACACACGTTCTCAGATACTTCATGAAGTTGAGCTCATCAATGACCCAACAATTTGTTTATAGAGGCACATATAATAGCTAACTAATGACAACTAATTTAGGGCATTTGTAAAGAAATAGAATTTAGATTTTTTTTTTTAATTTAATGGTAGCTTTACCTATAGTTCTGGATTTCCCTTCGAAATTTAAAAGAGTCTGTACGTTGTCATTTTCTGCTTGAAGCTGTCAATACATTTTAAGTCTATTCTGAAGTATGGATTAATAATAGATCAGGTGTTACTGCCTAAGACAATGCTCACTCTTATTTTTGACAGACAACAGAGTTTCTTAGTTTTATTGCATAGAGAATATTACTTCTGTGATCACTCATTACTGTCAGATTGAAAGTCATTTGTGTATTTTTTTTTTCCCCCTGCTCCCCCAAAGAACTGAGTGTATATCCAAAAATAGAAAGATAAGTCATCTAATTCCCTTCCCCGCCCGCAATATGTTTCATTCATTGATTTCCTTCCCCCTCACACCCCAGGTAATACCACAGAATTGTCATTTCCTTTTCACTTAAATTAAGGTGGAACCAAACTTCATGTGTTCACTTGCAGTTCTTTGCTGCTAGGATCCTTAATGCAAAAGGACTGCTGTATGTGCTCTTTAATTTTTAAACTTGGCAGGTAAAATCCTGCTCAATTGGAGACATTGGATATGTTCCTGTGGGGCTGTATGGGCCAGAAGTGGTCCGTGGGTTAATGGGGAAACTTGCAGAAGGACTTGAGTAGGAGCCAGTGTATATTCTTACATTGCCTCCATGGTGCAATGGTCAGGTCCTGCATAACAGCTATTTTTGAGCTTTGCATTAGAAAGCCCGTGTTTAAAACCTGATTTTTAAAGGGCGTTAAGCAGCACCGATTGTTATGTTAATGACGCTTATTGCTTTGGGAAGAATTGCTATGTTTAAGCAGACTGGTGATATCCTATTTATTGTTTGTGAAGGGGAAATGGTAAAATTTTGCTTCTGCAGTAGATTATGAATTGGAAGAGGGAAAAAAAAAATTCATTCTTAAAAACAACCATGTCTGTATGTTCTGTTTGCATAGATTCCAGCGCAATTTAATTTGCCAAACTTTCATAAGTGGTAGCCCCCCCTCTAGCAGAGCAAAGAGGCTATGATGGGCAAACAGATGTGGAGTTTTGATATAATGTACTCTCTCCCCCATCATTCAGTTCTTTGGACTACAATATGGCAAAAAAATTAAAGGATTAAAAAATGTCTAGAGCTGCTATAATGATTGGTATATTTACATAAGTAAGGAATGTGATAGCCAATAAATACAACTTAATTAAGAAAGATTGCCATTATGCAGCTGAGGACCTTGAAGTGCTTAACAATTAAGCCTCACAACCCTTCTGCGTTATTGGTAAGTGTTGTTATGGTTATACACCTATTCTACAATAGGTAAATGGAGACCCTGTGCACTTAAGTGAATCTTTTTCTTCAAGGTCACTTAATGACTTGGCGATAGAATTCAGGAATCTTCATATCGCCACCTGAGACTGGTCCTTAGAAAATGAGTTTTTGGCATGGGGTGGGGGGGAAGTATATTCATGCTGGTGTCAATACAGCTCTTCTGTCTGAGGAACCATTGTCTTTGGTTCATGTGGAGTACATGTTATACATGCTGTTCAGGGAGTTTTTTGAATGGTAAATTAATCTTTTTCTATTGCATTGCCAGCCAACTAATTGCTATCTGTGCAGCCTCACAACTGTTTTAAGTTTGCTCTACATAATTTTATTTCTGTTAATGCTCTTTCATGCTTTTGTTTGTATAACTTGGTTTGCACATTATACAGCACTTGTCAGACTCACAGAAATAACTGAAGAATTGTGCTGCATAATATTTTGAGTGAGAAGAAGTCAGTCTTCATCTGTTTGATTTGATAGTCCCAGGAATCGCTTTGCTAGTTGCTAAAGAGTGGAACACTGCCTGTAAATAGGTGTGAACAGGCACAAGCTCAATTGTGAAAGGGAAATTGAAAGAGAAGCATGGTAAAGCTAAATTTGGATTTTGCCAATGTAAGTTGCATATTGCCTGACTCATTGAAGATAGCAGGAACCTATTGCTTTCGGCTAGAGCAGAGGCAGCATCCTCCTTCACAGGTGCCTTTACAGCAATATATAAAAGACTTTCCTTTCTGGGTGGTGGTATGGCAAGATTCTTGTTACTCTGTCAGACTCCTTTGCTGGCCTCATGCAAAGAATCTGTCCCAGTTCCCTGTGAAAATAATGATCAAGTACTCCCAGAAATCATTAGCCAGGAAGTATTTCTGGCAAAAGAAGTGTTCTCTGACCCTATGCTCAGGCAGAAAAATAGTGAAATACACATGACCAACCCCAAATGTTTACTATTCAATGAGCCAGATCTTTCAAAACAATGAAAAAAAGGATTAAAAATATTACTTTGCCCACATCAGTGAAGGTTGGAAATATGTCCCTTGTAAATAAAATAGATTCTTAAATAACAAGATTGTAGGAACTGCGGTGTTTAATAAAATCTTGCCATTTTCTACCAGGCTATCACAAATCTTGTAATAAAATGTTAAGTTTTGGCAACAGTAATGTTGCTTTGTGACTGTTTAAAAAGAAGCTTTCAGACTGATCAAGTCTTTTAAATTTGTGGTATTTTTTAAAAGCAAAACTTTATTTTCATTTTTCCTTCTTTTGCAGCAGACCAAATTGTGCTGTTTTGCCATGTGGAAAAAACCAGGTTTTTTTTTCTGGTATTTTCACATTTTGATTGTTGGAAAGGTATGCTTTTAATTTCCCTTAGTTTTGGAATCTCAAGGATACTCTAATTTCATTTTTCATATGTTTTTGTTGCTAGTCTGGATATAATGTGCTGCTATTGACCTTTACTAATTAAGGCTTCATGTCCAGTATGGACACTCACTATTTTAAGGTCACGGCAAGGACAAAGCTCAAATCTGCCATATTCAAGCGAGCCATACACTTCCCAATTGTGCTAAGGAAAACCTCTGTGACCTTTTGGCTCCATGAGGGAGTCAACAGTTATGAGTTAGTCTGTCAAGTTGCTAGTACTTATAGGACAGGTCTGGACACAACACTAAAGTAAAAATATGAAGCTTTGATTCTCAGACCCACACGTATGTGTAAAATTAAACTAAAGAAGCTGTGGTTTCTATCAGCCATTATGGCAGCAAACTGGCCAGACTTTCCATTTGCATATTTGTTTTCTAGGGGTGGTGGACTTCTATCATTTAAGTCTGAACTGTGCTGAGGCTGAAGGTAGTCATAAATATGTTGCTGTTAGAATATAGGAAAATGCGTGTGCTTTTCAGTCTTGCTTTCCCTTTCTCCTGATTTATTAGTCGAATGTGGTTTTCTTATTAGTACCTTGGCATATTTTGGGAAAAATAAATATTTCAGATTTTTTGTTTCTTTTACTGAGAATGTATCACATGAGGAACGCAATCAGAGAGCAGTGGTTCTTGGGGAAATGCTCAACCTCATTTTGCAGACTCAAGAAGTTCAAATAATTCTGACAGCATGCAAATGTCAGTGCTTAACCAGGGATTGTCACTGAACCTTTATGTTCATTGCTGCTTCTTGATTGAGTATTCATGTTGTTGTATGGAAGAAGAAAAGACTGTGAAATAATTCCTTGCCACTCTGGCAAGCTGTGATCTGGGGTGTGGAGGGAATAGTCTGTCTTATTTTGTCATGCTACTCCTTTGAACTCCTGGCTAAAAAGCTCTAATAAAGATCTGTCTCAAAAGGAAGGTCATCAGGCAAGTGCTGAGACTTCAGGTAGTCTTAAGCAAACCTACAGAGTCTTTTTGCCATTCAGTTGCTCCATCCTGAGCCAGCCCCTTCCTTACCAGTGTGTACTGTAATGAAAATGCCAGTGCTGCTCTAACTCCTCCTGCTGTAATGTGCTTCTCCCTGGCGCTTGCACTGAATGCTGATTATTCCCTCAGTGATGGTGCCCTGTGCACGCGGTATGTTGTGTAGAGTCCTGAAGAAGCAATGGACAGTCATGAAGTCTGAAAGAAAACGTGGCTGAGTCTAATCATAGAGGCAATTGGATACTGGATGGCAAATAGTGTGTTGGGGAAGATGAAAACATGGTGGCGGGGGGCAGGGAAGAGGAGCTAAATTTAGTCACATACTTGAAAACTNCAGGAGTTTAACTGTTCCTAGAAGTCCTTTTCTCATGAATTGCCCCAAGGGCTCCAACTGCTTGAAAGATGTGTCCCAAGGGCAAACTTATTCTCTAAGAAGAAAACAGAGACATCAGATCTTGGCAGACTAATATGCAAGCTCTTTAATGTCTGCATTAACTCTTAAGATGCTAAGCTATTTTTTTTCTTCTTAAATGTTGTTAATAATATCTTTGGAAGAAGTTGACCTAGAAATGGAAGTTACTCAGGGAGTTTGGTTGTGAAGCTCAGCTGTGCTCCAGGTGAAATCTTAGAATTGATTGCATAAGGCTAAAGCATGTTCCTTCTGGGCTGAGAGAGTTTTGGCTTTATGTTCTCCGGTCAGTGCAAACACACAAACTGTAAAAGCTGTTTGCAAATTCTTTTCTTTCACGTATTGTTTCTGTAAGTTGCCCATTGGCTTAATGGTTTTCCAGGAACTCTTTTTGGTTTTCTGTTTTCTTAATGAACTGTTGGACAGGGTCTGTGCTCCAGAGTCAGCAGGAGCATAGAGTTTCAGTTAGAATATTCAGATTTGATTTTCCCCTCCCTGGTATCATTATGCCTTTAGGAGCTATCCAGTTTTCTCAGAGATGCTCAAAGCTCAGTGTTCTCCATCCTATGATCAGATTGTCAGAGGCTGGTGGTGTGGATAGGTGTGGGTTTTTTTTTGTTTTGTTTTGTTTTTTGAGAGGGCCTATTATGTAAATCAAACATCCACAATTATCACGGATGTCAATGGGAGCCCATAATCACTACAGGGGGTTATTACCTCTTGAGGAGTGATCCTCAAATGACTTAAGAAAAGTAATTTGGAATAATAACTGTTTCCATTTCACTGATAGAAAAGTTTTAGTCTTGCAAAAGAAGAAACAGATGTCTGGTTTGGCATCAGTAGGTACAGTTCTGCCCATGAGGAAGCCATAATGTGGCCTCAACAAGAAAAGAAACCATGCAGTTTTAAGCAGATTAGATAATTGAGATTAGCTCTCTGTGATCTTGCTGTGTTTTCATTTATTTCAAAACAGTCTAACACAGAGCATGTTGAGCAATCAGTTGAAAATCACGTGCAAACACTGCCTAAGTACCGATAAGAATCATGGAGGTAAACAATGAATTCCTACTAATGGCTAAGTCACCAAGGTAAGATCAAGTCTAAATACACACCCTTAGTTAAATATAATTTCATTAACTCGGGTTACATGGCTTTGGTAAAGGTTTTTTTTTCTCTGCCTGCTCTCCACTTTCTGATGCTTGTCAAATGAATTGCATACAACTAATCCATCATTTTCAACTTTGTTTGTCTGTACCAGAGATGTGTTTTGAGCTGAGCAATAACCCAGCATAGTTCAGTAAATCTAACAGCAGATCAACACTTGACGCATGTAGTAATGCTGGTTAGGAAAGCATGATTTCAGTGCGTTTTGCAGATAACATTTCTATATCTGAATTCTACTAAAAATTTAGGTTATCATACTAAAAAAAAAAACCAACCCAACCATTGCCTACTATAAATACCCAAATATCACAGTATTTCCCATTTAGAAGACCCATGGAGATCTTGCTGGCATGTTTTAATTGCAGGGGCTAAAGGGTTTTTAATCCCCTGTTAACATTATGCATTGTGTAGTATGCACTTGATGTTATTCCCTCATCCCTTTTCATCCTCTCCCATTCCAGAATTCTACTAGATGTGTGGTGGTAGGTTTTTTGTTTTGTTTCCCCCCCCCCACCTTGCCCCAGCACTCAACAATCAAGCTCAGGTATTTTAAGTATAAACAGTTTAGCACTGGTTTATCATGTTGTGGAAAACCCTAACTTGAGTATCTAACTGTTATTTACATCTTGGAATTTGTGTGTCTGTGTAAGACTTGAGATGTCACAAAATGAAAGAGCATGTTCTTTGCTTTTTTCCCTCCCATTCAGCCATTTGTTTGGATCAGTTGTCTTTCCTTGGTTTTCTGGCCAAACACCCCTTCTAAAATATCCAGATTCCCTTTTGCTAAATATTCTGCAGTAAAGTGTCTAATCAGCAATGTAGCAGATGAAAACAATGGGTAAACAATGTGAAGGCTCCCTTTTTCACAGGGATTTCTTGCTCCCACAGAAAATGTTCCTACTTTAATATTCCTCTCATCCTCCCTATTAAGTTCTACAGGACCAGTTTTATTTTTTTAACGCAACTGAAGACTTTTCACTGTGCTCAGTATTGACAACTGGTCCAGTCCCAAGGAGGCAGTTAACACATAACAGATGACAATAAATAATAGCAATAATTGAAGCATTCATGATAGTGGATTTAGAATTTATTGGCTCATTTATCAACCTCATAGAAAAACAGGTTTCCTTGCTGCCATAGTCAGTAGCCTGACAAGGGCCAGTAATAGATTCTTCAAGAGGGGAATACAATGAAACCCATAGTGGAACATATGGTCTCTCCTGACCCAAACAAACAAAAA
>VYZV01017377.1:20559-33922 GCA_013401275.1 Pandion haliaetus | reverse complement strand
GAACTATGAAAGTTCTTTGTACCAATGGTATCTTGTGATGATGAATACTGTAGGTGTTTGTTATTTGTCC
The DNA here is from genome assembly GCA_013401275.1 of Pandion haliaetus. Lineage (NCBI taxonomy): Eukaryota > Metazoa > Chordata > Aves > Accipitriformes > Pandionidae > Pandion > Pandion haliaetus. The sequence goes on along the minus strand of VYZV01017377.1, from coordinate 33,852 downwards.
AAAGGCTGGACCAATTTGTGTTAAGCAAACACAGAACAAAAAGTTAACTGCTGCCTCAAAGAGCTTACAACCTTGGAGAAGAGCTAGAGATGGATAGAAAGAGGTGGAAGGCTGTTATGAGACTTTATTGACCAACATGAAAAGCAGTGGCCATAGAATGTGAGTTGTCAAAGCATTACCTGTGATTTTTGGTGAGGTTGTTGGGACAGGACATGAATGAGCTAATAGTTTTGCAGGTGCTTGCAAGGAACTCCCACTGAACACAAAGGTAGTGTGGTTGAAATCATGAAGGTGCTTTTCTGTAAATGTAACAAATGTGTTTCAGGCTGGTATATTAGGATGATGACGCAGAAGATGGGGTCAGAGCTAAGCTGTGAAAGACCTTGCCAAGGAAGATAAGCTTATGTTTGATGTAACCAAGGTGAACCAGCTGAGAAATGGAACATAGAGTCAAAGAGAGGAACTAAGAAATGATCTCTTCCCCCATGATGAGATAGGAGCAAAACATTACGGTGTGTAATTGTGGTCAGAGGATGGTGGCAGGAACTGATATGAGATGGCTGAGATAAGAGTTGGCTCAAGCGCCTGATGTTATGCAGAAGAACTGTGGAAGTTGTCTATATGGAACTATGGGACTCTAGAGGAAGCCCTGAATCTAGGGCGACTCTGATACTGGTGAGGTCTCCATACTTAGGATGACAGAATGGACACGAGTGATGGGGAAGATGGTGGTATGGTCAACAGTGAGAAAAAGACAAAACTGGGAAGGGAGAGAATTTAATACATCTGCTTTGGATGTGGTCTGATTTTTTTTTTTTTTTTTTTTAAATCCCTATCCCTCATGTATATATATCTATACTAGCAATAAAAAAAGATTCAATTTGGAACAGCAGGGAATCTGGAATAGAGATGTGGATTTTTAGAGTCACTAAGGTATGGTGAATTTGTGAATAAGATAATCTGTGTAAAAGCGGTATAGGGAAACAAGACAGAGGATTAAAACCTCCTCTGCTCCCAGTGTTGCTACTGTGAAAGATGAGAGAATGAGGACAGATTTTTCCATAGGATGCGATAAATTATGCATTTAAATATGTTCTGCTAAGGTATGCTGCCTTTTAGCTTCACTGGACATGTCCCTGTGTTCTTCTATTGCAAGAGAAGCTGTATAAAGTACCTATTTTAATGCTTTACGGTTCCTTATTTCTTAATTTTTTTATTTTCTTTTTCTCTAAAGGGCAATCATCTCAAGATGGCAAAGAAAAGTCATTGTGAACACTGTGGCACATAAGTAGCGCATAGGAAGGAGCTGAAGGCATCCGTTATTACTGTTAGTCTGATTTGCCTCTTTAGTCTCTTTCATCTCTATGCACTCAATGCCCTTTTCTTGTTTGGGAAGTCGATAGTTTAGCTTTGTTCCTAGATTTATGCAATTACAGATACAAATATGTGCTGTATGTTTTCTGTGTTCAGAATTCTGGCATGAGATACCAAAAAAATTTCTAGGTGTGTTGCTATTACTGTCCAGGGAATGATCTAAACTTCCAGCAATTCCTATATTTCTGCAAAGTGTAGTTGGAGAGCACAGTTTGTTTATTGCCTGCATTTTTGTTTGCAACCTTTAGTCATTGAATCTTATAGTTTGTGTTTGGATCTGACGCTTTTCTGTGGTGGTTTGTTTGTTGTTGTTTTGTTGTGTGTGTGGTGCTGTGGTGTTTTTTGGTTTTGTGGTTTTTTTTGTTAAACTTCCCTGGCTGAAATAGGGAAGCGTCCTTGCTGCCTCTCCACTGTGACAGTTAAAGGGGTGTCTTTTTAAAGACCGTTGGGGATGGATCTCCTTTGGGACCTGGCACAGCATCTCCAGTGAGTGCAGTGTCAGCTGTGTGCTGACCTGCTCTGCTGAGTAACAGTGGTTAAAGAGATGCATGGAAAGTTAGCAGAGATCTGGCTCACTGTGGCAGAAATGATATAACAAAGTCCCCTGTCCTTTGCCCTGAGCTGTGTTGCTCCACCTGCAAGAACAGCAGAGGAATACAAATAAACCACTCACCTGCTTTAAGGCTTACTTAGTTGCCTCTCTGCTGAGTTAGCCCCTATCTGGATTGTGATCTAAGCCTGCTATTCCAGGTCTTACTGCCTGTTTGCACTAAGCCTGCCTCCAGCTTTGGGAAAGCAAAGAATAACCGTTGAGTATGGGAACAGATCATGGGAAGTTTCCTAGGAAAACAAAAAAAGCATTTAAAATCTCCTTATCTTCCTTTGAAATTAAAAAAAACCCATTCTGGTTGTATCTAAATAGGGGGAAAATATGTCTCTAAATTACGTTCAGGCATCCCAATCTGATCATGTGAATCCCAACTGCTGTCTCCACAGCTCATCGTTTAGGATGTTCAAGGGGAGGTAGTGTGGAATGGGAAGATTCTGACTGACAGGACAAAAACATGTCTAGGGAGGGAAGGAGCTACACGTTGCCAAGTGTTGTCTCTAATGTTGTGCAGGAAAATATCAGTCAGCAGTGTGTACTAAAATCAACGTGAGGGCCATGTGATGTTATATCCCAAATTGCACTTGATAAAAGTCAAGGAAAGGATTTGTTGTACCAACAAGCTTCTTGTCGTTGAAGCCAGGCAGGTGATAGCTATGGCTAGTTCAGTGGGGGGATGAGGCTCTGGCCTGATCACAAGGTTGAGGCTGGTTTGGGATTTGGGTCTGAGTTGGGAGGCAGCAATGTGATGCCTCTTGAAGTTTGGCCTCCTCATTTTCTTCAGTTTAGAAAATGTGGCTGATGTTACATGATGGATTGCAAGGAAGGATTTTTTTAGTACTTTTGGCTGGAACTGGAAAAGGATCTTCTGGCAACTAAATCCAACCCACCAGCACAACCAAGAGATCTGATGTTGTATTTCAGTGGTTAATCCCATCTCTGATGTCAGATTGCCTAATCCTCTTTACAAATTCCACCTGCCCAACAGCGCACAGTTGCACATTGCCCAAACCTTGACACCTGAGGACACTAGGGAAGTGAGACAGGTTAAATAATCAAAAATTTTGGAGCCAGTTTTGGATCTGTCCAGAATGAGATGGTAAATGAGATGGAAAATCATGGTATTTTAGGGCAGCTCAAAGCTTGTCAATTGAATAATCATAGCCAGCTCATTTATTAGATTTGAAATTATTGGCCGAGTAAGATTATTGTATCCATGAGCAACTCTGCAGATATGCCTGAGCCTTGTGAACCTGAGGCTGTGAGAGCAGGAAGGGAAAGTTAAACACCAAACGGTAGCCAGTTGCTGTTGTTAGCAAATGGTTCCCCAATAATTAGATCACCCTGTGGTGGGGACAGTAGAGCCAGATGGTGCAGGAGAGAGTTCAGATTCTTAAAAACTGAGAGGCAATGTCCTTTTACAATAAATTTCACTTTCCATGTCTCTTAACCACAAGATTTTTTTCACCCTCTCTTTCCATGTTATCTTTTGGCACTGCTGACAGTTTTCTCTTATTCTTTTGGAAGTATTTTCAACATTGCACAGCTGTTTATTTAATATGTCTCTAGTGCCTCAGCAGATAATAGTTAAGTCAGAGTGAATATTTACCTTATTTCTGAAGCACTATTCCATTCAGCACTTCTAGCACTCTGGCAGTTTCAAGTGAGCAGTGTAGCGTTTTAATTTTTCTTTACTTTGGGCATTCAGTCACTCCAGAACAAGACTATTGCTCATGTTCTTTCTCCCATTATCTTTTCTTTCTCATCCAATTGTAAATATCTTTGTTACCTCTCCACTGACAGACTTTCCAATTTTTATCGGGCCGGTTTGAGTGACCTTGTGGAAAACAGCAGTTCCCCTCACCCTCCCCAGAAGGCTGCAGAGTGCTCAGGAAAGTACATCTGGGTGTTGTGTTGTCCCGCTACCAGCAGTACCAATTATCTGAAAAGCGGACAGCAAAGTCTATTAACATAAAGAGAAAGGAACCCCAAATACTACTTCCCTGCTGTGAGCAAACTAAGCTGTGTTTATTCCACCACTCATCATGGTGTTGGTTTAGGGGTGGATTCCCAAAACTTCTTAGCACTGCTTCCACCAAAGTCATAAATCTCTAATAAACTAGTGACAGCTGAGAAGAGAAACCCTGAAAACCCTGTCCCCAACAGGTGCCTGTGGAGGGACTGGGGAAGGCTTTTCACTTATTTTGTACTTGTGCAAACTAAGTTGCTCTGAAGTGATTAGGAAATATTTTCCTTACTTTTCCGAAAGAAAAGTTACCCACAGCTGAAGCTAGGGTGTTTATTCTTTTTCACTGCAGTATGCCACAACATAGTGCTTCATGCTGATTGCATGATCGTAGGAATCTATTCTGGTCTGAACAAGATAGTTTTATATTGTATCTAAGCATCCCTTCATTTGAACCAGATCAGGAATTCACTGTATCTTGGAGAATAGATAGTAAGGGAAATATTCTTCAGATAGGAAGCGTTATTTTTGTACTTGGCTTTTATAGTGCACATTACGTCAGCCAGACCACTTCTGTAAAGGTCTGCCAAGTCCTAAATTTTCAATAATCCCACTTCCTTCTCTTAAAATTGAAAAGGTAGTGACTCCCCTGGGAATGCATGTCATTTCAGCATTCCCGTTGACTGTGTGTTCTGAAATGCTGCAGTCTGTTTGCTTAGTAATCCCCTTGTCTGTGTAAGTTGTTAGGGGTAACCAAAGGCAGCTGATTACTTAATTGTATAAGGCAGGAAATCGGGTTCTTTCATTAGTTCCCATAATGTTCTTGAGAGCAACCAGTATTCTGCTTGACTGAGTTTTCGATCCTTTAATTCAAAAGATATACTTTCCCTTGGCATACTCAGTGACCCTTTATCCCAATAGGCTATTTACTGAATAAACTGCACATTTTAGATTTAAAAAAAAAAAAGCCTAAACTTTCTAAATAAAACAAAACATTACCTCTTATAAGACAAAACATGTTGCAACCAGAGGAGAAATGACTTGTAAGGTCTTCATGTCTCTTTGCACTTTTGTAAGATCATTGATTTTTTTTGCGTGTTGCTTGAAGTGATGGGCCCAAATAGGAAAAGAAATATTACTATCAACATGTCACAGCTTTAGAGGTCTGCTTTTGTTCAATGTCTCGTGCTTAGGAAGCCCTTTTCCATACTGATGATTAGCTTTCTTTTGCTTAAATTAATAGAGAGCTTGGGGCCAAATTGTGCTGTTCCTGTGTCCCTTGGCAAATAGTTGTCAGAGAAGGAGGCGGTCATGAAGTCTGTGCTTTGCCATGTGATTAGGGTATGTACAAAATCCTGGGCGGAGCTGGTGGGGGCTGTGGCTCAGGTATGTTCCCCCCCCTTCCACCCCAAACACATGCAGTGATTTGGAGCTGGCATTGGGTTCTCTGTGCTCTTGCTACCCATCAATGCAACCCTTGTGACTATGAGCAGCCAGGGAAGAAAGGTAAAGCTGCAACCTGATCTTTAGGAATATCTATTGGTTATCTCATTAAGAAAGAATGAGCAGTATTTTTCTTGGTTTCCCACCCCCACCCCCCCTACACCCCTATTTAGAGTTAAGCTGATACAAACATGGCACTTGACTTGCTCTTCAGAATCTGCTTATAAATGTTTCTCTTGCCTCTTCTCTTTAAAACCCCTGAAGATCAGTTTGTGTCAGGTTGTCCTTGTTTTCATGCCATGGGAGTCAAAAGCAACTTTGCTGTAGAATTCAGGGTGCTTATGTTCAAATATGTCGTAAGTCTCAACTGAAATTTTTTTGGAAGCATTTTGTATGAAACTTCAACTTCCCAGGCCTAGTATGCCCAAGGAGCATTTGCTATGGGGAGATATTAGCCTTAGTACATTAAGTGGTGGCAGGTGGAGGCTGGGAAAGAATATTGGAATGTTTCTGATGCTTTTGGGTAATCTTTTGTTCCATAAATTATGTTACCCTCAGGTGTGAATGCTTCTTCCAAGATGTCCCAATATTTCTGCTCCTGAAGAATTAAGGGTGTGTTTGCCACAGAGGCTTAGAGTGCACTGAACACTGTTCCTGTGTAATCAGAAAGATAAAGCAAGCACACTCATGACAGCAAGAGTAAGGTGTGCTGCATTTCTCTCTGCCAGTATGCTGGAGTCAAGCCTTGATTTGATTTCTATTAATAACAGGTTGCTTTAGGTAGAAAGTCTTTTCTGCCCAGCAGAGATGTGGTACACAGCTATTCTGCCCTATGCTTCCATGCTGTCCTCTGTTTCCACATAATGGAGGACATTGTTGACTGTGAGAAATAGGAGGGGAACAGGGAGACCCTTGTGTCTGTTATCACACCCAAAAGCAGCAGTGCTCATCTTGTGTCTCGTGTTAATGGAAGCTCACAGCCCACCCACCCAGTATCCCAGAGTCTTGTAGACCATGATATTTTCATCTGTGTACAAACCATTTAAGATAATGGATGCTGTCCTTCTCACTTTCTTTTTAGAAAACCAGGTTATAGAAAGGCTTAGCAACTCATGGAAGGCGTACAGAGCAAAGAGTTAAACCAAGCTCTTTCACTTCTTAGGCAAGTCTGCCAGTAGACAACTCTTAGCTAATTTGAATTGCTGTATGTTAAAAAATTGATTTTCATTGTCTGATGGATCCAGAGTAAGCAGGGAAGTTGTTCTGATGAACTTCTATTTCAGGTCATTATCGTACTGCCCATACTAAAGGGGATAAAATGGTTATATGTACTAGACTGGGCAGAGACACATTCTAAATAAATGGAAGGAAGATAAAAACAAATGAGGATATGTGGTCCTAAGCAAACTTAATGAGGAAATGAGAAGACAGTTTCTATTCATCAGTGAAATGAGTTTGTAAGACAGCTTTCTCCTAGAAATAGTGGGGACATCCTAGAGTGGTTAGAAATTTGGAGTTAAAATTCAAACCTTTCTAAGTTCTTATAAACCCTAGCTGAGGTTACAATGACCTCTGGGAATGTGTGACCTGCTTTTTAGGCTTGTAGGTTTTTTAATTCCTTGCAACTACTATGGAAGGGGGCAGAGACAGGGAAGTCATCATCTGCGCTGGCTGATGGAACACCAGCACCACTCTAAACTTGAGAGTTGCCCATGGTCACACACATGTACTGGTAATTTTGTACCCTTTAAATAACAATGTGGTAATTGTGGAATGGAAGCTCTTACTGCTTTGGATAGGAAGAAAGGCACAGTCCTGCCTCCATTATTGGCTTTCCCAAAATTTTCAGTGATCTCTTTCCTATGCCTTGTTGCAAACCCTTTTCAGTACAACCGTATGTCCTGTGTTTGAGGTCAGTGGGGAAGAAAAGCAGCAGCTGTCCTCTGCCACCATTTTCCAGGTGTAATACTGTATGAGTTGCTGGTTCCAGTAGAAAAGCAAGGGGGAAATTTGTGAGCTATCCACATGGCTGTGGATAATTTCCATACCAGGTGGCCTGTGGTTCCTATTCCCCAGCAGTCAGTTGGTTCAAAAAAACCTCCAAACCTTTTCTGCCCCAGATTCTCTCTACCTCTTTTCCATTCCCTGTAGCTAAAGCTGGGGCTTGTCCAAACTAGACTCAAGTACCCTGTGTACCTGCACTGGTGCTTGACGTGACCAAAGATATTTTAGGCACAGCTTCAGGGGGGAACAATGTTTCCTCCTCCCTGTCACACATCACTGGTATTACCTGTTTCTCTTACTGAAGGAGAATGTTGCATTCATAAACTTGTAGATTTTTAAAGCATAAAACCCAAACAAACACAACTTTAATATAATTTCCATTGATCCGTGTAGACAAAAATATCCCTTGTAAGATTTTTTTTTCTAACATTTTGGACAGTTGGACTGCTACATCAAAACTGTGCAGGTGGCTGAGTTTTGCGGGGTTATGTCAGATAAAGATGAATATAGTTTGCAAAAAGGAGCCTTAATCACTAAGCAAAGGTGTTCACGTAGTTTGGACTGATCTGAGAACAATTGTGTCTATATGCTCTGTGTCTTAGTGGATGTGGAAGAGGTGAAATGAACTGTGAAAATGTTTGTGAAACATGCATAATTTCAGTGGGCTGTGGTGGTAATGCCCATCTATTGAGTTTGTATGTTACTTTCCCTGGATTTGTAAGATGATACCTTTGCTGGTCATTGGCCCATATTGACATAATGCAGAAGACAGATCTATAACGAGGTGTTTACTTTGGATCTGATTTAATGCTCATGGCAGTTGCTGAAAAATCATCAGGTGATTTAAATGCCCTTTATATAAATAGAACAGCCATTTTTATTTCTTAAGGAAAATGCAGGGCTGCCTAAAGGAATAAAGACTGTAGAACCATGTGAACACATTTAATTTGAGTCTAATAATTTCAAACAAATAAGTGACTTAACCTAAATTAATTGGAGGTTTCTGCTTCTAACTATAACATTTCTTATCATGTAAAGCATTAAGGCAGCATAACGTATGAGACAAATATTAAACAAAGGTATTATGGATGGGAAATTCCTAATCTAGCTCAGTATTTTGGTACAGTGGAAGTTTCTTAATCCAATATCTGATGAGGAACAAGGAGAGAATTAATTTACTGCACACTAATTACTGAGGAGTATGCACTGTATATACAGTGAAAGGCGCTGAAATGAATACTTGATAAACAATATCTGGCAAATTAAAAATCTGAAATGTTAAATGAAATGCAAATTAAAAATCTGGACCGTTAAATTAATTGAATGCAAAAAAACCCCTGACGTTAACTGTCATCAAGGGTCGAAGTTATATTGGCAAAAGCAAAGCTATTCAGAGTTAAATCCTGCTTCTCTCTGATTTATTTGTGAATGGGTGGGTACTAGAGGAGCCCCAAAGATATGGATGAATTTGCATACATGGGAAACCATCCTTTCTGCCTGCTGTGCAAAATGCTGTCCTAGGAAATGATGGGGATGGTGTGCACCTAAAAGAACGTCTGTTGAAATGAATGGGTCTCTTGGGTACAAGTAAAATGCAAGACCTGTGTTGTGGTGTCCGTACCAACTTTGGCTAAGCTAATGGTGGACAAGTTCTAATCTAGAAGAGACTTGATATTTGTCTTTTGCATTGTATTTTAAGCCTAGTTTTCTCTGTGTGTCTCATCTTTTGGTGGAATGGAGACTGGAAAACACTATACTGAGAATATAAGATGTTCCTAAGAATTAATTTACAGGAAGTTAATTAAGGCTGTGAGCCCACTTTGCTGGCTTATATTCAGTTTTTTATCCACTAATACCCCCAGGTCCTTCTCCTCAGGGCTGCTCTTAGTCTGTTCCCTGCTGAGCCTGTACTTGTGCTTGGGGTTGCCCTGCCCCATGTGCAGGACCTTGCACTTGGCCTTGTTGAACATCATGAGGTTCACACGGGCCCACCTCTCAAGCCTGTTGAGGTCCCTCTGGATGGCATCCCTTCCCTCCAGTGTGTCGACCGCACCACACAACTTGGTGTCGTTGGCAAACTTGCTGAGAGTGCACTCAATCCCACTGTCCATGTTGCCAACAAAGTGTTAAACAGGGCTGGTCCCAATACTGACCCCTGAGAAGTGCCACTGGTCTCCACTTGGACATTGAGCCATTGACCACAACACTTTGAGTGTGACCATCCAGCCAATTCCTTATCCACCAAGTGGTCCATCCATCAAATCCATGTCTCTCCAATTTAGAAACAAGGAGGTCATGCAGAACAGTGTAAAATGCTTTGCACAAGTCCAGGTAGATGACATCTGTTGCTCTTCTCTTATCCACCAATGCTCTAACCCCATTGTAGAAGGCCACCAAATTTGTCAGGCATGATTTGCCCTTAGTGTGAAGCCGTGTTGGCTGTCACCAATAACCTCCTTATTTTACGTGTGCCCTAGCAAAGTTTCCAGGAGGATCTGCTCTGTGATCTTGCTGGTCACAGAGGTGGGACTGACTGGCCTGTAGTTCCCAGGGTCTTCCTTTTCTCCCGTTCTAAAAATGGGGGTTATGTTTCCTCCTTTCCAGTCAGTGGGAACTTCCCTGGACTGCCATGACCTCTCAAATATGATGAGTAATGGCTTAGCCACTTCATCTGCCAGTTCCCTCAGGACCCACGAATGCATCTCATCAGGCTCCATGGACTTGCGCACCTTCAGGTTGCTTGGGTGGTCTCGAACCTGATCTTCTCCTACAGTGGGTGATTCTTCATTCTCCCAGTCCCTGCCTTTGCCTTCTGTGACTTGGGTGGTGTGGCTGGAGCGCTTGCTGGTGAAGACTGAGGCAAAAAAGTCCGAGTACCTCAGCCTGACCTGATCCCTGGCTGCTCAGACAATTTCTCTGTATTTCTCCCAGGCTACCTGTCCTTGCTTTCACCCTCTATAGGCTTTCTTTTTGTGTTTGAGCTTGTCTGGGAGCTTCTTGTTCATCCATGCAGGCCTTCTGGTGTTTTTGCCTGGATACTTCTCTGCTGGGATGCAAATATGTTTGTAAACTTCTAATCCGACTGAAGGAAATGGGAATATGTTATAAGGATCATGCTGCTTATATCAACTTGGTCAATGAGAGACTGAAAAGATAGGGAAAACTTAGGATAAAATTCTGGGATATACCACAAACTGTGCATTAGCATGGGGCTTTTATTTAACCAATTTAAATTTTCACTTGTTTTCCTCCATTTTCATGTTTATTCATGATTGTTTGTGTTAGGGTACAACATTATATAAAGCACAGAGTGTGAGAATTGTTCCAGATGAGAACTGTTTCTGCATGTCCACTAGGCTGGGGGGTGGCTGCAGGGAGAATCTGGAAACCTCAAAAAAGGTATGTTGTAGGCCAACCTTCAGAATGTTAAACCCTCCCAAACACACACACGCATATGTGCACACGAGACCTTGTAAAGTGTAAGGGAGATGATAACACTCCCAACTTTAAGCATGTGCATAGTTCTATAAAAGTTAAGTGCTGAGAAGGGGGACCTGATGATTCAGGTTCTCTTCTGGGGGGCAAAAGCCATCTCTAACAGCTCTGAGACAAATTGTTTAGGCCACAGTTAAAGTGTGAGGCTCTTTGCAGGTGCTTGTTATATCACCTGTTTGCAAAGTGAGATGTGTTATTACTGGGTGTTAGACTTGAGCTCACTTGAGTGTGTATCCGGAGAAGTGAGCAGCATGTGTTCTGCATCTTTACACCAGTTTCTTCAAGTGCTGGGTGTTCTTCCAACTGAAGAGCCTGCTAGCGACGAGGGGGATTGATTTCACTGTTTGAAGATAAGGCCCTCAGAATGGCAGTTTCCATTGATTAAATGAGGGCACTTTTCAGAGGGAAAGTGATTGCAGTAAATTCTAGGTTAAAATTATATTAGTGGTTGAATTATAGGCAAATATCATAATGGCTAAGCATTAGGAATTTATGTTAAGATAAGATTGATCTGGGAGAGAGTACTGCTAGTAAAAAAAGGTGGTCTATATATTACCCTTGCAATGTAATATCATGACCCAATTCCAGTGTACTACCACTTAAAGACTAGAAAGAATGCAATGCAATTAGTTTAATGCTTAACAAATCTAACTATAGCCTAGCACTACATTTCTATTAATCTTGGTTTGTTCCAATGTGTTTTAATAGGTTTAGACATACAGTAGCAGATCTATTGCAATTAAAACTAAAAGTTCTTATGTACTAGTAGCATTTCCCTGGAGGTCTAGTCAGTCTCCCACAGTAATGAAGATATAATTATACCGATGTAAATCACAGCACCATAACTAGGAGGGATTGGCCTTTTTCCTCCCTTAATTCATTGAAAGATTTTATCTTTGACATATACTGTCAAACAGGGTGATGGGCTGGAAGGCAGGGTGTTTTTTCTGGTAACTAATTTGCTTGGGGAGAAAATGTGGGTTTTGTTTGTTTGTTTGTTTTTTTTAAGATGGCTTGAATACTGAGATGACTCTCAAGTCCTGCTTCTCTCATTCTGGGAGAGCAGCAATTCCTGTAGGCTTCCTAATGAAGTATGGTCAAGATCAGACTTTCTGCTCCGACTGTGCTGTTCTTAGCCTGAGAATAGGAAAATGTTTCTGAAGGTAGCTTGAGGTCACCTTTTGGGTTCCAGTGTAGTCAGCTCTGCAAAGAGCCTACCTGGCTCCTGCTGTAAATAAGAAAAAAATGGCCTCAGGGCTGATTTATGTTTTACTCAACTGTGATAGTCCCAGACATCCATTCTTTGCTGTGAGAATAGCGGAGCACAGCATGCTCAAACCATAACCTTTTCTCCCTTGGTAGGCTTCCAGATATACTTCCTACCTGTCAGACAGAGCAAAAGGCTACTTTGCCAGCTGTAGTGCTGCCTGAAAAAAATCCATTGACTTAGGCTGTTTTCTGCACGTTTGCTTCTATTTTGCTGCTACTTGACTACTACAAATGAGCTGCAATAGAGGGAAGGTCCCACCTGTTGGTTTATTTTTCTTGGCCATCACATAGGACTTGTCCCACCAAGCTGTCAGCTTCTTAGAAAAAGACTAAAATTTAAAAATAACTATCCTAAAGTGAAATAACAAATTTGTTGCTGCCAGCTCATATGTTCTATGCTGGTTTTGTGTATGTATATATATATATATATACATTAAAAAAAAAAAATCCTAAACCAAAATCAACACTAGAAGGTGGCAATGTGTTAGGAAACATCTCCTTTCAGGCTGTAGTTTCTTATCAAGTTTTTTTTCTGTTGCACTCCTGGACCAAAACAGCATTTAGCTTTCCCCTGCTCCCTTACCTAGCAAACACATCTCATTTTCTTTCCCTCAGTAACCTCCTCTCCTCAAATCTGTGCATGCGTTCTGCCATGTTTTGTGTACACTGTTAAAGCCCAGAAAGGAAATACTAAATTAAGCCCAACCAGAAGATTCACTCCTTGTTTTATTGCACAGCTGGGACATGATATTTGAGAAGGGAGATGTCATCACTGCAATAAGAGAAAGGGCTTCCTGCAAAACAGTCTGAGTGGTCGCATGTTTCAAACACTGTCTCAGTGGTCTGACAGCAAGGCAGGACATTTCCACAGAAATGTAAGTTGTACCAAAGTTCTAGAGGGACAGCAGAGAGGCTGTTCAACATGTGTCATCATGATCCTCCTTCCAGCCAACTAATGGTGATGATATGTTCCTCATCAGATTGGTTACCAAAGATTTTGTAGGGACAGGTCAAGGCTCCACTAACCTCTGACTTTCTGGGCAATGCAGGTGTCAAAGGAGATGTTTGAGGCAAGCTGTCTGTAACATAAATTCTCACAGGTCCTCACAAGACAGATTTGTCGTTCCCCCCCCCC
>VYZV01017373.1:35391-55247 GCA_013401275.1 Pandion haliaetus | reverse complement strand
CCGTGGGAGGGACCCCACGGTGGAGCAGGGGACGAGTGAGGAATCTTCCCCCTGAAGAAAGGAGCGGCAGAGACGATGTGTGGCGAGCTGACTGAACCCCCATCCCCTGTTCCCCTGTGCCGCCGGGGGGAGGAGGTAGAAAGCACCGGGAATGGAGCTGAGCCGGGAAGGCGGGAGGCGTGGGGGGAGGTGTACTGATGTTTGGTTTCCCTTCCTAATACCCTTGTGTTTTGTTTTTGTTTTGATTTGTAGTAAATTAAATGGATTTTGTTTCTTCCCCAAGTTGAGCCTGTCTTTTGCCCGTGCCCATAAGTGGGGAGTGATCCCTCCCAGTCCTTGTCTCGACCCACGAGCCTGCCTTTGTATTTTCTCCTCATCCCAACGTGGCCAGGGGAGAGGGTGGGGAGTGAGTGAGCGGCTTCGTGGTGCTTTGTTACCGACTGAGCTGACCTGAAACCACGACAGTGTTACATTAGATGTTCTTTCCATTGTGTTTCTTACTTGGAAGAGCTTTCTACTTCAGCCCTGACAGCATCAGAGTTGTCTGTTAAATGAATATTCAGAGTTTGTGTAACAAAAATAATCTGCCTTACTAGGGCATACATTACCTAGAAGAGCCATGTAGTGCCATCGACAAAGTAGAACATGCTGTTGAGAACACAAGCAGTAAAATTCAGTGTTTCCTAAGAGTGCCTGACTTATTGCACATGTACACCTGAGTAATGCACACATGGACCTACCCACCACTCAAAGCACCAAGTTTCCTGTGTTACTGCAGAGAAATGCATTCTGCATGGATAACAAGTCAGACACTTGCCAAAGCAAGGATCTGCACTGCTTAATTGAAGGAGGCCTGAATGACTTTGAGTACTAGCCCTTCTTCCTTCCCTGAAATGGTCTGTTAAGTGGCATCTGGCCCATAGCATTGTGAGAGCTGGGCCACCCCTGCCTCTATCTTTTGTTAAGAAGCATCAAGGACCCTTCCTGAGCTGATTACACCACAGTTGAGAGCTTCCCATTACTCTTTCAAAAACCTTTAAAGGTTAAACGTTCCATAACATTAATATGAAAGTCTGTGATCTATTATGAAAGAAAATATGCAAGACTGTTGTTGGAAACATATGCTAGGAGAAAGAAAAAGCAAAGCAGCAAAAAAGTGCATGAGTCCTCACTCTTACTGAAAACAGTTCTACAGTGAGATGTCAACTGAGATCAAGGCTACAGAAGATTAAAGCATTAACCAAAAAATAAACTGCTACTGTTAGAAGAAAATGATAAGGCTTTTTGAAAAAGCCTGGTATTTCAGGATACAAAAATTCCATGCAAAAAGACCACACTAAAAGAAAGACCTATCAAGCTCCTTAGGCTGACCTACTGTAAAATCATCAGTTACCTAGTCCTAACCAAAAGCCTTTTCTCACCCATATCACTATTACTTTGATGAAATTGTATGATTTTTGTTCCAAGGCCAAAGACTGTGAAAACATCCTTCAGACTGAAGCTCCATCTTACAAAATAATTTGGCTTTCAACAGCTTAACAGTAATACTGGAGTTCATACTTATCTCTACTTCCGTTCATATCTTGCTAAAATATAAAATTGAGAGAAAATAATTTAGAGCAAAACATTATTTTTTTCATGTATCTCTTGTACTAAACTCATTGTTCTGTGACAAATTTTGTGTTTTAAGTGTACTAAAACAAAAACATTGCATTATCTGTTTCTCCAGTGATAATTTTCAGGATAGAGAACATATTCTTCCAAGCCATTTAACAATGGTTGTAACCAACTGCTGCTCATTCCCACAACTGGAAGAGATTTTCCCTTTAAGCACTGCAAATAGCCTTTCTTCCCTATCTTACTAATGGGCACCATCCAAACATGGCAGTGCTATAGCAACCCCTGCCGTAATACCAAGGTTTTCACTGTAAGCAGAAGGCAAAAACTACTCCTAAATACACAGTAAAGCAACCACATAAAGTTGTATTAAGACCTAATTTCAGCCAAGGAATTTAAACAATTCAAGATAAGCTACACGTTGCTAAGAAATCACTAGACAATCGGTTATTTTTGTGTACAAAAACTTTTTAAAATATTATAGCTTCCCAAATATGATAAGAAGTACTCTACAATGGCTAATCAATCCATTTTGACAGTATCATCAAGCTTGACAAACAAGTAAAAACATTCCTGTAAGTATACACAATTTTATATTTTAAAAAAGTAGTATCGTAGTAGGACTAGAAAGGATCATACTGTTCTTTTTTCCCATCTTTCATGAATCATTAAATAAATATTTTATACGGTTTTGGCAAAGCAAAATCTGAGGAACTCAAAAAACAGTGTACTATTCCAATAGCTTTGAGAACTCCTGCAAACAATTAACCCAGTTCCTGCATCCACGTAGCTGGAATTTTTCACTGCTCTCATTTCCCACAATGTTTACTTCTGATTGTTGTGCTTGAGACATTATTGTATTTGCCAATTAAGTTATTTTTAATCTCCAGTTCTAACAATGAAAACATATAGAATACAAAAATTAAATGTCATTCCAACAATAACACAACAATATATGCTATTTGCAAATTCAAGTAACAAAAATTTTCTTAATACAGCCCAGCACCAACACTTCCTAGGTTTTCAATATGTGCAGAACTGTGCATGTGTGAGTATGTATAGGATATAAAAACAAAAGTAGACACAGACACAGTATTTAACCTGGAAAGTGAGCATCTAATTATGTCCCACTGGACACAATGTATGTACAGTGAAATTATGTTAGCAGTGTCTGTTTAGAGTTGGTTTGAAGACAGGAAAAAAGCATCCCAAGAGTTAGTGATAAGACAACAGTTATCAAATAATAGCAAGCTTTTATCCTTCCTGTAGTATCAGATTGTAATTAGTAAAGATCTACACTAGAAAGAGATGTTAAGATCTTGTAACTGAAAGTTCACATTTCCCTTATTCAGAAGGACAGCAGCTCTTACAAGCCCTGCTGAGCTGCAGGCAGCCAGCCTGTAACAACAGAGGCACCATCGGGCAATTGATTTTGTTTGTTTGTTTGTTTTTGTTACAGTCTGGATGAAAGATAACAGTTGTTCCACCAAGTGGCAGCAGCCATGTTTAAACTGTGCTAACCAAGAAACAGATTCCCCAAGTAAATGAACTAGTATAAAATGTTTGTGGGTTTACAGGCAGCTGAATGAAGAAATGTAATTCTTCAGAAGGCAAGGAATTCTCCCTTATTGGGATTTCAACCCCTCAGCTTTTTTTCCTGAGTAAGAGAAACTTAAACCATTGCATTAAAAACTTCTCAGACAGACAACTGTGTCAAGGTCCCAGAATTTTAGTCTCTCTTCCCTGATCTTGAAACAAATTCCCTGTGAAATGGAATCCTCCTCTCGTGCTTTTGGAGATCATCACGATACGTAAAGTCCCTCACAAAAGACCCTGTTCACGCCAGCAGTCCCGAGAAGGCTTTTTTTTCCTCTGGGTATGTGGTAGAGGAAGGTGGTCTGGGTCTGTTCTTGAGTGATTGAAGAAAAATGCATTTTTTACAAAGAGGTGTACTGTCTTTGGCAACTGGGAAAAACTCAGAAAAAAATTGTACTATTTTCCTTTTCTTTCAAAGATGTATTTTCTCCAACATACAACAAGCCTTCATGTCTTTGTCCAACCATAAAGAAGTTCTAGAAGTTCTGTAGCCATCTCAAGAAACCTTTTAATCTGAAATTACACATGCTGTCAGACTCTGGTATAACATCCACTTTCTGGCTCCAAATGACTTTGGCTGGTGTAATTATTTTGGTGGCTTTTGTGTTTTCACCTGAACTTCCCTTTGCAGCTTGCTAAAGCTCAAGACTAAACATTCAATAAGAGAGAAGGAAGACAGTTTTTCTTACATAAAACATGTAAGTTTATGGACTATTCCTGCATGTTACATGGAAAATGACCAATTCCTATATTTTGCACACAGACAGTCAATCAGTTTTGAAAGGATTTGCATCTCTGATAAGTGTTCGGGATCCACACACCGCAACTGCTAGAATAATCTGGATAATACAAGCCTGCTTTAAGTTGCAACTTTGTAGACCCATTACCAATGTACCTTATGAACCATCTCTATTCTGCCCATTCTTTCCTAAAAATTCTAGGTTATGCAAAGAGATCTTTATGAATCCTATGATTAATAACTTAAGAAAAAAGGTTGCTGGGAGTGACATTATACCAATATGAAATCTCCCACTATCTCAAATAATATCAAATGATTTCTGTCAAAGCTGTCTTGTTACTCTTCCATGCTCAATGAGGAGTATTTCTGCACCAACTCTAAAAAGCTCTTAGTCTAGAGATCAACAGTGGTGAAAAAATATGTAAACAACCAGTGCCTTTTAGGCTGTGATTCATAAGAAACAGGAATTTTTCTTTTGTCTAAGAAACAAATACATTGTTGAGCTATTAAGTGTCTATTTGTTAATTTTTAAAGTCTAAAAAACCCCAAGAAAACCAACCTTTTTGCTATAAAAATATTATTAATAGAAGGGTGCATTTTTTTAACAACAAAGACCACTTACAGCACAATTTCTGATAACTGAGAGCATTTACTAGCTATTTGGCTGAGAAGTGGGAAAGCTTTTCCTCTGTCAGCTTTGAAGACTCCTCCCTTTTTATAAACCACTTCAAAGCAAAATTTGCTTGCCTTCAGCTCTCCAGATTACAAATCTATCCTCCCGTGACAATAGCTCTTAACAGTTATCACAAGTCCTACACTCATTAATGCCAACTGAAGAAACAGCTTGAATGTATTTGGCCAATGCAGTCCTGAGTGCAGGCAGCCTTTAAGATGTCTGCATGAGCCAATCATGGAAGGAAAAGCACAATGTGGACAAAGTGAACACTTCTAGAAGATGTGTGCAGGAATAGATCTTACAGTGAAACCCTCTCAGAAGCCCTCTAAAACACAGGCTTGTGAGCTCAGTGCTGCACCACACCTGATCACGTGATATGTGTACTATTACAAGTTGAGAGACGTTTCCAGAGTCCTCATCATGCTCCAACAAACACGTGTCATCCAAAAAAATAAAATAAAAAAAAAGCCATCACAAGACCGAGTTTAAGACTGATGGCAAGCCAGAAAAGCGGAATGCCTCAATATGACTGTCATGCTGCTTGACCGGTGCTTTACCCCTTAGTACAGTGTTGCCCATTTTCTTTTCCCCGTCACTGATTTGTGAGGACTCTTGTTTTCTAAGTACTGTGCTAAAACCCCCTATGATTCCACATGATCAGCCTGACACAGCATATCTAAATGGGTCAGTGAAGCCTTTCCAGCTACCAGCTGTTTTGAAGACTAAGACCTGTGCAAGGATCAGGAAAGAAGAAAAAAATAAAAAAGAAAGAAAGAAAAAAAAAGAGAGAAGGGTTAAAAAAAAAACCTCAACACAAACGCACACAACAGTAAGGTGATTTAATCACTACAGTCATCAAGGAAAAAAAAACCAAAACAGCCAATTATGCAAAAACAGTTTTCTTGTCCTATACAGGACTCTTGTGCTCAAGCCTTATGACTGGAATTTGTACCTCATTTCAACACACACCATTTCAAGCAGTATCATCTAAAATTGAGATATGACTAGTACAAAACATTACAAAGTTATGAGATTTCTGAAGCATTTGCTGATATGTCATAAAATATAAGATACAAAAACTGTATCAATTGACAGCAAGGCTGAAGATTAAAAAAGTTCTGGCTCAAGCGCTGCCAGTCCCTTGCAGCTAAAATTTCAAACTACTATAGAACTTTGAAGTTGAAAGTAAAATACAAGTAGCATCATACTTAAAGCTAAAAGAACTGACAATGAGGATACTGTACTGTCAGGCACACAAAATGCCTTCCATACGCCTGAATGGCATGAGAACTTTAATTTCTGCACTTTAACTGTTACAGTAAAAACTTTAAGCACCATACATTTCTAAACAGATTCACATTTGGCCTGGCAAGCTTAAGACTCAAACTGTCTAACAACTTGACAGATGCAGCAAACATGGAAATACGCAAATATTCATAATTTTCCAGCTATGTTACAGTAATGACCAAGCTGACTCTGGAAATATTTAAGTTTCAGTAATCCAGTCCCAGAAAACAGACAAAGCTTTTTGTTACTAAAATTAATTGCCTCTAGTATTATAATATCCAAACATGGTATTACCTTCATGGCATGGATTTCTTCTATTAATCTCTCAACTCGTTTTTGGTTCTTTAATTTCAAGTCTTCTGAACCCCTGCAAATGAAATCTGTCTTTATTAAAAAAATCTGGGTTTTGTTCACTTTATTTCCCCACGGGCTAATATGAAGTAGCAAAATAAAAACATCACAACAGTGAGCATAAGCACATTCTCTTGTTAAATGAACATTTTAGCAAAGAGCTGAACATAATCTAATGCTTCTTCTGTTCTGAACAGAGGAAAAAACACTGAGGATTTACCAGAATAGTAAGACAAATATTATTTTATTAGAAAATAGTAACTACAATTCCTACCAACAATACATAGGAGACACTGATATCTCAAATATAATTACATTTTAAGATCGGTAATATTTAAATATAAAACAACATTGAGCTTGCTTCTTATTTCACAGAATTTGCATACATTGTAGGAGAAGAGTACACAATTTACACTTTGAACACAGTAACAGATACATCTTACAATGTCTCCAGTAAGACACGTTGTAAGTTACTTTGGGTCTGTTATCTTTAAAAACATAATCTACAAAATGTTAACTAGTTACTTAAATATTAATACTAATTATTAAAAAATCAAGGATGAGCTGTATATCTATGCAAACTGAAAAATATTTTTTGCTATAGAACCTTGGAGACAACTGCAGAGAGAAAATGTTGCACAACTTACATTCAACAGCAGAACAGCCTAAAAGTTAAAGCCTGACACTTTTAAAAGTGCCATAAAAGGTTCTATAAGTGATGTGGATTAGCTTCCAATACACTAAATCCCTCTAAAAAAATGTTATCCCAATTCTGCTTTAAGAAACTGCTTTTTAATTAAAATTTTAAAAGCAACTAAGATACTGTGTCATTTATAAATACACAAACAAGAACACTAATATTTAAAACTGACTTTTTCAACTTTAATTTCCCGATGTGTCTGGTTAGTCTGCGAATAGTCAGGACTCTGGCCTTCTTTACATCTTTCCTCATCTTCACAACCTGTCAGAAAGATGGAAGATATTATAAAGCTTGTTTTCCTTGATTAGTTTCCATAT
Organism: Pandion haliaetus; assembly: GCA_013401275.1. Taxonomy (NCBI): domain Eukaryota; kingdom Metazoa; phylum Chordata; class Aves; order Accipitriformes; family Pandionidae; genus Pandion; species Pandion haliaetus. Next base: position 47,964 of record VYZV01017373.1, on the reverse strand, counting down.
ACAATACATTCATTACATTGACTTAAATTTTAGAAATTAGTTCAACAAAAAACTATTTTTGAAAACAGAGTGCATTCCCCTGCTAACCAAATCCCAGTTCAAATTAATTTAGATTTCATTTAAAAAAAAAAAAAATCAAACTGCTTCCATAAACAGAGGAAGAACAACCAACAGTCTAAAAATGTGTCTGAGGTCTAAACAGAAGACAAGACATTCCTAACTAGCCATACTTTAATATTTTTCTTAGAGCTAGACTGCGCTAGATTTGAAAAGACTCACCTTTTGCCTTCACTTTGTTTATTTTTGTCCCAGTGAAACAGCACCAGTACTTTTCCATTAGTACATAATATGTAAAACCATTTTCATTAGGAAACATTTTGAACGACTAAGGAAAGACTCCCAAACTAAACATTATTTATTATAGAACACAATTTGAGATATGAAAATATTTTTATGTATTTGAATTGATTTTTGTTGAAAATAAAATTAAAGTGATTTCCAACTCACTACAGTCTCTTTCAACTTCCTATCCTACCCAGTACTCTGTTCACAAAAGCAGACAGTATTAAAGAAAACTTGACAATGATGTTTTGGTGTTATTTCTCACCCCAAAATAAAAGAACCAGAATTCTAGTTATTATTAGACAGATAGTACAAACAGACAAATCCTTGGAATTTTTTGCTATTAAATTCTGTCATGGGAAGCCTTAGGCCTAAGCATTGTCTTATCAATGATGCACATTTTGATGACACAGGGAGTCAATAATGACTTATAACCTTGCTTTTTTACAACTCAGAAAAAAACCTTATTTATTCAGATATATCTTACTGTCACTTATCTTGCTGTCGGAGGAGCATTTCACACCTACAATGGGAAGCCTGACTAGTATATATCCCCTGTGCAGCGACCATAAAGGTGAGACTATATCATTTATTTAAAAAAAAAAAAACACAACACATTTTGCACACCTGGTTGTGTTTTAGGTTACCGACACAAGCAAGTCATTAACCCCTGAACTGTACTCAGCAGTGGCTCTACTGAAGGCTGAATCAGTCAGAGCAAAACGATTTCTAGAGGGGCATATGCTGATTGCCAGCTCCAGCTATGCCGGGGCAGAGGAGGAGCATGTGGAGCAGCACTCCCCCGAAAAGTAGGGGAGGGGAATTCTACCAGGGCAGCACTACTGGCACTTGCACAGAGAGCAGGAAAAAGGCAAAAAAGGTTTTTCGGGACAAGAATGAATGACCTAAAATTGGTCTCCTGCTCTGAAATTGGTACAGCAAGGTCAGTACTTACCTCGGTTACCCTAGTGAAAATAGCTGTGCACACAGGTCTACCTACAAGCATTTCTACTTCTGTTAACAGGAGAAACCTTGTGCCAAAACACCTGTGCTAAGTCTTTGCTAGACAGTATCACTGCTCAAGTCTCCATGCACTAAGGAAGAAATCCTTAACATCACCATTTGCAAATGTAAACATTTATTTTTATAAGATATTGAATGGAATTATCACAGCTCCCTGTATTACATCTTCTTCTAAATGGAAGAAAGAAAGTAAAGCGTCTTCTGGTTGAATACCTCTTACGTACTATGCACATTCAAAGAGTTTTGCACTTCAGATGCAAACTGGGTATGCCTTCTTAAAAGTTTGAGAAGGGTTTTTTTTTTTTGTTTTTAAATAACCATTAAAAACATCAACAATCTACAGAAACATTTGAATTTAAATAGCTCATACCTTACAAATTAGTTACTGTGTATCCAAACACAAAGCATATTTAACATTCTCTCAAAAAATATTTTGTAATGTGTTTTTTAATAGAAATATTAATGCAGACACAGCATGTTTCTGTGGGCTACAAGAGCCAAACCCCAGCATACCCCACTGCCAGCCAATGAAGGCTGTATAGAGATATGACAGCAGGAATGAGGGAAGGTATTCGCTCTTTGGCAGGCTAGGAATATCAATTTATGTAATCCACAGTCACTTCTTTCACACGGGACAATATGCATCAACTGTGTTCTTGGAAGTACTCATGAAGTTCTCAAGAAAGCAGTCAGCTCTTTGGGACAGAAATCAAAAAAGTTTTGCATTAAATTTACAGTATGCCTGAAACAATGGGGCTTAGACCACTAGGGCGGCACCCAGAACTCACTTAACTATCTGCCTCCCCTGTTACAAAGTGAGATAGGCACCTTCCTCTTGAGTGGGAAAAAAAAGATACCACCACCCCCAAACCGTAGTAGATTTTGAAAAATAACTACAAATATTTACTCATAATAAGATATTTTTTATAAATAGGTTAAGAAAAGACAACAAGAAAAGGAGAAGTCTTTGAACTGAAACTTAGAAAGGCTGCAGTGTTAGTCAGGATCAGACTTACCAGTGCTTTAAGACCCAGCAAAAAGGTTTTTTAGTCTACTTAGAGGTCACAGTAAACACAAGCGAGTAATTATGATCACAGGCAAATCTCAAAGCAAACAATGTCTTCTATCAATAGGAACACGTTCTAGGATTCCTGGAAATTCATTAAGCCTGCAATTGTAAGTGGAAATAACCACTTCAAGGATTTCTTGCAACAAAGAACAAGAGATGTTTTCCTTTGTTAAAAACTTTTATTTATTCTGTAGGAAAACATTATCTACAAGGCAATTAAGCCATTACTATTTATTAATACTACAAATATCTGTGTTTATTAATGATTAATACATATTTTATAATTACAATTCTTAAATAGTAAGAATAGATAATATATAAATTATTAGATCTAAAAGAAATAATGGGGGAAATGAAATCACTTTTTAAACCTACTACATAGGTTTAAAAACAAGCCTAGGGAGTAACACATACTAGCCTGAAAGCACATTAGCCTGTTTCAAAAGCTGTGGTTAGGAATAAAACTCACATCTATTCTGCACTGTGCCTTCCACAGTATGCTGTAAGTATTTATACTACTACAGATCCTAAACAAATACAAAATGCAAAAAAATTCCATGGCTGCAGGTATTCTACAGAGAGAGGCTTCCATCACCACAACAGCTTGCAACCTACAGTAAGCATTGCCACAAAACACGCTGTGTACCAGCGAACTGCACACAAGCCGTTTCAAACCACAGGCAGACAGCAGTTGCTGCTGTTTAAAGAGAAAAAGGGCAAACAAAGACCACAGCATGGGATCAGCAGATTACTAGCCAGACAAGAACTAGAAATCCCCTTACCTTTGCCCAAGGAGTGCACAATACTGAGGGGGATTGTAACAGGAATTGCTGACTTCAACACAACCTGCACTAGCTCCTGGTACTCACTGCTAGTAGCCACAGTATCTGGCAATAAAAAGCCCCATTTTTAGATGGATGGATATACTTGGCATGGTACAAAGGAACAAGAGAGTGTGTATCAAACCAAGAGGGTGATTTCCAGCAAACAACTCATCTAACAAATGTGTGCTTAAAGGCATCGCAAAAGCTATGCTTAACCCAGAATTTACAGCTGAGGAAGGGAGAAACCAACAGCTTCAGCCACTTTGCCTTCTTATTCCAGGTTGCTCCTGCCTCTGAAGCGTGAATAACCATTCCCAGAGATTTCACATCTTCTGTGGTAGTCCAATCAAGCCTTCACCAAGACCTTCTCATGTCCAAGCACGTGGAATAGAAGCAGAGAAACTGACACAGGATTGTTTAATCATACCTTTCATCTCTAAGTTTCCTTCTAGGTTTTTTTTTGCAAGAAGATAGTTTGGTTTGAATACTGATATTTCCGTCATAGTTACAAATTACTTAATTTCCACTAACAAAAATATTGGAAGGGCTGAATCAGTGCCTGAAATCAGTGTTGGACTTACTGGAAAGGGCTTCTGATCACATACATTATCCCTTTTAAATTAATGGGACATGGTTGTTGTATACAATACAAAACACACGTAACAGAACAGAAAGGTATTTTAAGAGCCTCCCACACAATTAAGCTGCTGCAAAAAAAAATTTTATAAAAATTTTCAAGTGTCCTGAAGAGAAACCTAAGGTATTTTTAGATGAAAGAACAACAACAAAAAAATCTGGTTTAGGTTCCAAAAAACTAAATCACTACGGAATGGTCCTCATACTGGTGATGGCAACAAAAACACACCAAGCAATGTAGACAAAATGACAGTATAGGCGCAATATTACATTCAAATTCACATGACTAGTCAAAGGTATTTGCCCTCACATTTTTAAGACAACAGCAGCAAAGTTCTCAAAGGAACACTACATTAGAATAAAATGTTATACTTGGCCACTTCTGAAACTTGTTTTGAGGTCTGTACAGGCAACATGCCTCCAAACTAAGCTAGTGTTCAGCCAGTTAGAAAAAAATAAAGGAAAGTGTGACTAAAGATTTGTAGATATATCAAGAAAGGTACGTGTCTACTCTGAACTATAGCATCAACTATACTTGACCAAAAAACAAACCCCAAACCAAACCATTCTTCAAAAAATATTAATCCAATGGATCAAGAGAAAAATAAGCAGTAACATATTTCTGCCCATGACTTGTTTAATATATTCTATTAAAAAACACTGAAATACTGTAACTGTGTAGGTTTACAATATGAAAAGTGTTTTTTTTCATGTTACCACGTACAAAAGCTAGCATTGTACATGAAAATACCTGAAAGACCCACAGCGTCTTAAATTCTTAATAACTCAAAGTTAATAGAAGTTTACTTATGCAGCCGGCCCCAGCTATCCAAAATGCATAAAAGCCAGTAAGCTGACGACCATGTCTTTTTCCTCTAAGCAGTGTGAAGCACATATAACTGTTCTCCTTGGGTTTCAGCCCATGAGGTGCTGAACATTTTGGTCCTGACCCAATAATGCACTTAAACAAATTATTAAATCCTTAAACAACCAGCACTAGACAGACTGGAGTTTCTTCATCCACTTCTGTTTTATGCCAGCAAACAGTCTAGTCCTAGCTCTTGTACAAGTAACCAGAAAAGACAAATTATTCTGTTCTCCTCAAGGAAGGACACTGCACCTAACCTCATCCAGTGAAAATACTAATTGTAAGAGTTTATAGTGTTCTGAAATATCTATAACATTATACAAACACACACCCATTAAACTGAGGCCTCCCTCCTCTCCCCCAACATGGTAAAGTCTCTCTTATAGAAATTGTCTTCCAAGGTCCAGAAACAATTCAAAAAAAATTTCATTTAGAATTTGAAAATATCATTCCTAAGCAATGTCCTGTATTTACATAGACATGGCCAAATCCACTTTGCAATATGAGGTCTCTTATGTCTTTTCCATCACTTGATGCCTGAAAAAAAGAAGGTAGTTCTGAGTTTGCTTTCAAGGCTAACAGGCCTTATCTGAGATGAATGTCACACCTTAGAGTGGTATGACAACCAGAAAACATGAAGAATTTACCTTGTAAATTCTATCTCAGGAAATAATCTATTTTAAATATACCTGATCATATCGCTATCAACAAATTAACACATACCTGCACAAACTGGGTCTAGTGAATGAATGATAGCGAGAAATGAAATCGTAGATATAAGCTATGCCTCAGTCCAAGTGGAGCTCTTTCATGCCTAGAGAACCCTAGCAGGTTGAAATTTGAGTCCGATCCATTAAGATCAAAACGGCTCAAAGCAAAAGGAAAAAAATATTTACACATGCCTAAAGGTACACAATAGCTTTTAGATTTAACTGCTTTAAGAAATTTGCTGCTGAACCTCCTCAAGTTTAAGCAGCACTGCTAAAGTAGACAGGGAATCATTAAAAACACACCAAAGCCAGTTGTGTATGTGGCTTAAATTATGCATCAACAAATGTCAAAGTAAGAAATCCAGCTTAAAAAAGAATAAAGTGAAATGTATTTAAGTTGAGCATTCAAGGTCTCTCCAATACCTACAAGAATAACATGGAACTAAGTAACGTTTCAGTTCTCACTGATCTTCTTTCCTTTCCTAGTTTTAGGGCACACCAAAAGCATTGGTTTCATTTTATAGTTACTTGGCAGTCTTCTAACCAAGAAATTACCATGGCAACAGAGTATTCTAAACGTTAATTTTTGGTGCTATTTGGCCACAGAGAGTTTTAAAATTCAAAACACCTGCAGTTGGATCACATATTAGCCAGAACTAACAATAGTACATAATCTTTTGAGTGAATAATTTAAGTGAAAAAATGTTTCTGGAACTTCATTATAAATATTTCTCTCTATTATCTGGAATGTCAGCTTGAAAGATCTAATGATTTTTAGATTCTTAGGAAAAGTTAGGAATTGCCAAGTTTACTTTTTTTTTCTTTTTAGAAAAAGAACCACTCTATTACAGTATATATATTATACATGTCAAAATATCTGGATATAGCCAGTCTTAGACTTATTACAGCTTCATTTATTTGCATTATAAAACCATGTGTAAGTAGGGAGGTAAAGGCAGCAAGAACAACATAAATGCACCTATGTGGAATATCAGGGTTCAGTTGTTTAGTTCCAGGACAGTTTTACACAAATATATATCCACAGAAAAGAAAAACCCCACACTTTCTAACCTTACAAAACCCAAAACAAGGTGAGTTTTCAGCCAAATCAGTTTCCTGAACTGTTTTACCTTATGGTCCCATGAATGCTAGCAAGTTCCAGGGCAAAAGAGCAAAGTGAGAATGTACAGAAGGAGACAGAGAGATGGGCTACAGCAAACCAGACTACAATAAATGAGCTATGCCTGTAGTTAATATAAGGATCAAATCCCAGCATAGAGTGCTAAGGAACACAGTTTCTTCAGCTAGTGTCTGTACCATACCAGCATAGCACTAATCTTGCCTTTGCCTTCCTCAGCTACAGGCAATCAGCTTTGAACCAAGTGGACTGAATTATATGACAAACATCTAACAAAATGTAGACAAGTTCATGAAACACGAGGCAACTTTTTCTGGATTAAAATATAGCACCTTGCTGCCCAAAGCAGGCAGAAGCACCACCACTAGCCAGAGGCACCCAAAAACCAAAACACCCACAGCCTCTCAGGCCTCTGGGCACTCACCCTTTCATGTTCTAGAGCAGGGTTGCTAAAGATGAATGGGAAAAAGCACACTGCTCACTTGGGCATGTTTCTACCTTTCTCATGGGAAAAATAACGCACACGCTCCTTGTGAGTTACTGTCAAACACTTCCTCCACAGTCTGTCCATGTTGCTTTCTTTGCACTTTCTCAACCGAAGCACTGAAATACAAGTTTCTTTTTTTTAATATAGCACTGTATTTCCTCTTTCATGGAGACCAGTTGTCATTTCTAGCATAATTTCTCCAAATGGAAACCACAATGAGTACTCAGACTGCTAGCAAAGATCACTTTCATCTAAAGGTTTTGAAAAACAATTCCAAATATCTCAGATAGTTGGGAGGGAGTAAGGCTATTCTAGAATTACTTGTTCATTGCCAGAGACCAAAGTTTAATGGATTTACTGCTTCAAAGTCAGTGTCTCACTGTATGGAGTCAGGCTCTATGTAGTACTTCAGAAAGCATTTGAGCTCTCAAGTCCAAACCAGGATCATGAGCTGGCTAGACACATTTCTAAACCCTAAACAAATAGAAGTAGTTGTAAACGTCCAGATAAGAAACAACCGTGATAAACTAGCTCAAAGATGCTATATTACATAAATCAGCGCAGAGGTCACCACATGGAAATAAAAATTACACAAGTCTTCCAAAACAGAGGACTACCTCAAGATGATTTCTAAATGTGTATTTAATTGATCTGCTGGACATGAGTTTGAAAACCCCCAGCTAGCACTCTGCTAAAAATACTTTCATGGAATGTTGCAGGGGAATGTGATCAAGGCAGTCAACACAGCCAAGCTCAAATCAATGGATTTCTTAATTAGACGAGAGTTCTACCTAGAAGCCACATGTGAATTTTACACCCTCTTATTCTTTGATTTCACAGGAAGACAGTAATAGCAGAAGCTACAGTAGCGACGTCAGAATTATCGGGATGAACACACATGAATAAATAATAAGTGGTGAGGGTTTTTTCCCCCCTTTTCTCTTCAAATGGTGAACTCTTTAAAAGCAGATTAAAAACAGAGCACTGCCGCCATGGCAACATTATGAACCTCTACATTACTAGCATAATCTGAAGCATAACACCATACCTTAACTACACTGACTCACACACAATGTGTGTGATTTTTTGCATTAATTATACAAATCACAAACATTATCCAAACATGTAGAGTTGAACTGCTATCATGAGAAGAAAGTTGTGGCAAAACTGGGTAAGACACCTTTCACATAACCAAGTCAGAAATGCAACAACAGTGTTTCCACTATTAATTTGGGGGGGGTTGTGTGATTGCTTCGGCTTGGCATTGTTATTCTTTTGTTGTTGTTGTTTTTTCCTTTAAAGATGCACTGTCATGTTGCTATTTCCTCTTCTTCCACTTCAAGATAGACACCTTTCTGTAGGCACTGCACAGTTGTTAAAAAGAGAACAGTTGAAAGGTTTACATACTTATAACACTGTTCTGAGGATATTTAAAAAATACAACATGACTCAGGTTAATGTATAGTTTTTAAAGATTAACCTCCGTCTATCTAAAACTGAGCCCAAGTAATGCTGTTAGGCAAGCACCACCCTTTCACTTACCACAGTTCATGAACAACAGCCTAACCACCAGTGAGGAGCTAGAAGTCTCTCTTCTGACTGCCTGGTACCAGATCAGCAAGTGCTTTAAATGCAAGTTAAATTCAGTCCATCCATCAAAGTCCCAAAACATCAAGGGATGGGTTTGTCTGACAGAACTAAGAGATGCAAGACTCCTTGCTACATAAGCCAGCAAATTGTCTATTAAGTACCAGCTCCTTTGCAACAGAATGTAAAGCTAAAGCATCTGAATAGATATCTCTCCATCTTGCAAGAAAAGCAGCAGCAGAACAACCAGTTGGTAGTTCAGTTGAAAGGACAAACCAGTGCATCAGATCATCTTCCCTTACTCTACCTCAGTTTGTTTGTCTCAGTCATGGGGTATCAGTCACTTGCAAAAGTGCATTGTAGAAATGTTTACAAAAGGCAAATGCAGAGAGAGTGAATAAACTTTGGCAAACTGTAAACACAGCACTGTTTCAGTTATATTCTTCTCTACCTTCCCTCATTTACGTTTACCTCCACATAGCACCTGACTGTTGAATATTCATAAAATCATAGAATAGTTCCGGTTGGAAGGGACCTCTAGAGTTCACCTAGTCCAACCCCCTGCAATAAACAGGGACTTCAACTAGACCACATTGCTCAGAGCCCCATCCAGTCTGACCCTGAATGTTTCCAGGGATGGGGCATCTACCACCTCTCCGGGCAACCTGTTCCAGTGTTTCACCACCCTCAGAGAAAATTTCTTCCTTATGTCCAATCTAAATCTACCTTCTTTCAGTTTAAAACCATTACCCCTTGTCCTATTGCTACAGGCCCTACTAAAATGTCTGTCCCCATCTTCCTTATAAGCCCCCTTTAAGTATTGAAAGGCTGCAATAACGTCTCCCCAGATCCCTCTCATCTCCAGGCTAACAACCCCAACTCTCTCAGCCTTTCCTCATAGGAGAGGTGTTCCATCCCTCTGATCATTTTTGTGGCCCTCCTCTGGACCTGCTCCAACAGTTCCGTGGCTTTCCTGTGCTAAGGACTCCAGAGCTGGATGCAGTACTCCAGGCGAGGTCTCACACGAGCGGAGTAGAGGGGGAGAATCACCTCCCTCAACCTGCTGGCCACACTTGTTTTGATGTAGCCCAGGATATGGTTGGCTTTCTGGACTGTGAGCACACATTGCTGGCTCATGTCCAGCTTTTCATCCACCAGTATCTCCTTCTACACAGGGCTGCTCTCAATCCTTTCATCACTCCGTCTGTACTGATACTGGGGGTTGCCCAGACCCAGGTGCAGGACCTTGCACTTGGCCTTGTTGAAACTCATGAGGTTCAAAATAACAGGCTAGTAAATTGCACTTGATTAGATGTGCATTTCAAGCAACCTTATACCATTCTTCTGGCCAACCAGTTGTTCTTTGCATGCTACAGTTCACTTTCAAGGAACTACATGAATTCAGTATTTGTCGATCATCCATCCCTCCAATATCCTATGGCCAAACAGTCAGCAGGTCAACTGTCATACTGTCTCACTCAGATTAGCATGCAAGTGTGCTTTGTCATTAAGCAAAACATCAAGGTTAATTTTCAAACCACAACAAAGCTGCTCAGCTCCAGCTGTAAGATCAGTCTGCTGTGGTAGGGTACTAATTGGGGATGGGATGGGAATAGGGCAATAAGGAGAGCAGCAGTTGTATGCCAATTAGCTGTACAAGAATGTATGCTGCCCCCTCTTTTTGCACTGGTAGAACTGATCTCATATTATTCATCCATTCATTTATTTTGGAAGTGCTTTGGACAACATCCCCTGAAAGCAACTATTTGCATCCAGAAAGGTGGCACAGCTTATGATGGGCTTTAAAAGCAAGCAGAGAATCAGCACCTGAGCTTAAAATGGAAATCCTGAAGACTGCATAATTTTGGTTTGTAATAGTTTAGACTTGAAGTTCTTTAAATATTACATAAAAGTAGCTATACAAATTGATGTAACACTGATGTGATGATAAATTATTTACATGCTCAAAAAAATGAAGGAAAGCATAACACATCCTACATTTAAAACATACTGTGTTCACATCATCACGTAAGTCCCACCTTCTCAAATTTTTTTCAGAATTTAGATTTTCAAAATTTGTTTGCTGCTCAGCATTTCCAATTGAGCTTAATTAATGACCATTTTTGCAAAGAGATGGCGGTATTGGCCTCCTAAGTCACCAGAGAAAAACCTCAGGAGTCCTGAGAGCCAATACAACTTTTCTCAGCTATCCTGAAAGAGTGGATCATTAAAACTGTGTGTATTCTGGAATTAAATTTGTTAACCTGGTTTCTGAGGAAATTAAGTTTGTCAGCACATTGTTTGCCTGTCAGTATGCCTCCCCAGTACCTTCCAGGCTTACTAAACAGAAACCAAGTTTGACAAATCAGCACAGGCCAGAGCTCCTACACATTTTGTGAAAACTGGTAACCAAGTAGGAGATAAAGACTAAAATGAGCATGCCTAGCATGGAAGAAATACACAAGCAGAATTCAAATCTTTTCCATTTTGGCTGCCAATTAGTACATGCACACTCATTCGTCAGCACGTTCTGGCTCTGAACCAGCCACAGAACACCAGTCACATCTCCTGATCAGCCAAACAGGTGGGAAACACAGGCCATAAATACAGTTACTGATTAGCACTCAAAAAAAGCAACTCCAAGGATAATAGACTGAAAAACTATAGAGACAGAGGAATAACTGAGGATACTGGTATGAAGTTTTAAGGAATACTGGACTCAAAAGCTGTAAGATGCCAGGCATCATTGGTTCTGCAACTTGAACATACAGTACATTTTATTCTTACCGTGTTCTTTGGACTGATATTTTTGACCTGGTAATTGAAGCTTCAAGGGAAATTAGAACACTGACAGCCTGCTATACTGGATAGAAGACGGAGAGGTTCTTCTGTGCAAGATACTTAATGTAAAGAGACATTTTTATAGTTATTTCAATTACCTTCAGCTTACACTAGTCTTACATGCTAAGAAAACAGGGAAAGAATGGGAAGCCTGTGGAACATTATAGCAGCACAGTATTTGCCAAATATTCGTATCTTAGTATGACCAGAAAATGCATTATTTCTGTGAATGTGTCATTCAACACAACCATTCATCTTGTACTAAGGCTCATCCACTTGTAAATTTCTATTTCAATTTTACTATATAGTTATATAGTTGTTATCACGAAGGCATAAAGGAATCATAAAGGAAAAACAGTTTCAAGTTGATTAAACAAAGAAAACCAAACTCTGCATGAGCTGAGGAGTGATCAAGTTGGAGAAATACCTATTAAAACATTTCTCCATTTCTCTTTAAATACGAAGGATAAAAAATGAACTAGATACCACAATTTTTAGATTGTCTATAAAGTATATGTATAACCTATTTTTGTGAAAAATTAAAAGTAACTGATCTTACTATGATTAAAAAAATAAACTTTTTGTCTTAAAATCTAAACTACTTTTCTTCAAACTCCTCCTCAGTTAAGTTTGTCCCTGTCCATAAACGTAAGAGGAATAAGTGTAGGAAACCAAAAGGCAGGAAGGTTCTTTAGGTATGTGAGAACTCCCATCAAAAAATGGGAAGATCTCAGCTATCAACTCCTGCTACTGAAGTGATTCAGTACTAAGTTTAATTAACTTTTGGACAGAAGCAAACAACACCTCAAGTTAAATCTTGCAACAGTTTACGCTAATTTTCATCATATGAGAAAGTATCACCAGTACTGATGCATGCTGGAGGAACAAGCAGTTCTCCCTGTGCTACATCATTGTCACAAGCTGAAGGAATTTCTGTTGTGCAAGTATACTTTAAATGAACAACAACATTTTCTCCTGTCTCTAATCTGTAACTCCCAAGAGTTTCTACTTTCTTGCCTGATGCTCAAATACAACACTTGTAAAGTTT
>VYZV01017373.1:24853-35318 GCA_013401275.1 Pandion haliaetus | reverse complement strand
TCACAATATTGTAACAAAAACTATCATACAGGAGATAAGTAAAGAGATACATCGTGGAATGAGGCAGTATAAGGAAAGCAAGGAATGATGTCTGGTCCAATAAAATGATCAAATAAAAGTTACAGTGAGTGAAGTTCTAAGGGTGGAGGGAAAGGAAAAAAAATCCTAAGCACTTTTTTCTACGCTTGGGAAAAAAACCCCATGGTGATAAACGCGTAATAAGGATTTAACATTCATGTTTTCAAAGGAAGAAATCCTCTATTAAAAATAGAAACAAGAGAACAAGAAAACAGAGAAAGAACAGAAAAGATGTGTATGTAGTTTTTACACTTTCAACATATTTGGCACCTTTGCATACCTTCTTACAAAAACTGTCTTTTCCTTATTTAAAAAATGCTAACAAAAGCAGATTTCAGACTTCTACTAATGGACTATAAAGTCTAGCATAAGGCTTTTCATGTGCCCTAGCACAAGGCTGCTAGCATGCATATAAAATACACATATCAACACATCCAAAGAGTACAACCCCCATTCAGATCCAGGGTGGTCCAGTGACTGGCAAAAGCCATGGCTTCAGGGACCACACTTTGGTAACAATTGATGCAAGAGAAATCCAGATTGGCATCACAGATTTTTCTGACTTACTCAACCAGGATGACTATTCAGCCTGTGCCAAAGACTACTAAAATCACCAGAATGTGAGGTGAGCTTCTGTTGGCTTCAATGTTCTTCAATATTATTGGCCTGCCAGACTCTGAAACAATATACCACTTCCCCCAAAACCCCTGCTTTTCTACTAAGGTGATTTCTGCTATCAAGTCTCTATGACTTATCTTTTTTGTGGGAACTCTATCTCACACAGCAATTACAGAATAGGCCAAAAAAAGTCTTAAAAAGTGAGTTTTTTTAACAGCACTATGATACAACTTACTTTTCACTCTTTTTGGAAGGACAGGAAGAATTACCTGGAGAGTTACCTTGCTACACCAGTTAGTGTTCTCTATTCCCTGAGAACAGTTTAAAAAAAAAATTATTTCATGATCAGAATTTGACACAAACACATGGGAAAATCAGTGTTTGAAAAAAAAAAAAAAATCTAATAATCTGCACTCTTCCTGGAAGCTTCTTTATGACATAAAATAGAAACCAGGGAAAAGGACAAGTATGAAAAGTAGAAGGAATAAAGAGCTTAAAAATATCCCTGCCAGATGTCTGACAGACAGTATTCTTTTGTTTAAAAACTATACCTTCAAGCAATTAGTTCTCCATCAGGCAGCTGCCAAGACACCAGATCCACAAGAGGTTGTGTAACTATCCCAGTATTAGTTACTAACAACTTAGAACAGTGCTTGAAGGTTCCTGCAAAATCTTCTTTGTTGTAACAGATCTAGGGCTCTCACATTACCCATCTATTTTAGATATGGTATGTTTATTGTTCAGCCATTTAGAACTTCTCTCCCACACCAAGTGCCAGTTCTGTTTGGGGATTCCCTTCTTCTAAAGCTTGCTACTTTCTTCTTGAGTCTCCAGCTTTTTCGTACCAAACACGTCTCCTTTCCTTATGAACACTTCTCATTCCTCATCCTGTTTCCTCTTGTTCAACACGAGGTCATTACCCACCTATCACTTTTGACTGTTGCAATACTTAAAAAATTACCAGCTATCTCTCTCTTCCCTTCCTTCTTCTATGATTCTCATTATTTCTGAACTGCTCCACAAGCAAGCAATCACCCTAACTGCCCTTTTGCTTTATATCGCCTGGAATTCCTATTTTATCATGCAACTAAGTATAAGTTATGCTCTCCTGCTCCAATGCTACTCATTTCCTTTGCAGCAGTCCCCCCGTGATTTTTGCCTCTGGATGAAATCCCTTATTCATTCCTTTGAACCAGTTGCTATTAGAAACAGTTCTTACCAGCCTCTCATGCAACCAGTCTCTATTCGCTCATTCCTTCCTACATTAGCATTATCTGTACATGACCTCAGACTTTCTAAGGTGCTCTCAGAAAACAGCAAAGAGGAATAGTAGAACCATTTAGGTTGGAAAAGACCCTTAAGATAACCAAGTCTAACCATTAACCTAGCACTGCCAAGTCCACCACTAAACCATGTCCCTAAGCACCACATCTACACATCTTTTAAACACCTCCAGGGATGGTGACTCAAACACTTCCCTGGACAGCCTGTTCAAATGCCTGACAACCCTTTCAGTAAAGATATTTTTCCTAATATCCAATCTAAACCTCCCCTGATGCAACTTGAGGCCATTTCCTCTCGTCCTATCATTGGTTACTTGACAAAAGAGACCAGCACCCACCTTGCTACAACCTCCTTTCAGGTAGTTGTACAGAGCGACAAGGTCTCCCCTCAGCCTCCTTTACTCCAGGCTAAACAACCCCAGTTCTCTCAGCCGCTCCTCAGAAGACTTGTGCTCCAGGCCCCTCACCAGCTTCGTTGCCCTTCTCTGGACACGCTCCAGCGCCCCAATGTCTTTCCTGTAGTGAGGGGCCCAAAACAGAACACAGGACTCAAGGTGCGGCTTCACCAGTGCCGAGTGCAAGGGGACGATCTCTTCCCTGGTCCTTCTGACCACACTGTTTCTGATACAGGCCAGGATGCCATTGGCCTTCTTGGCCACCTGGGCACACTGCTGGCTCATATTCAGCTGGCTGTAAACCAACATTCCCAGGTCCTTTTCCTCCAGGCAGCTTTCCAGCCACCCTTTCCCAAGCCTGTAGAGTTGCATGGGGATGTTGTGACCGAAGTGCAGGACCTGGCACTTGGCCTTGTTGAACCTCATACAATTGGCCTCGGCCCAACAATCCAGCCTGTCCAGATCCCTCTGTAGAACCTTCCTACCCTCAAGCAGATCAACACTGCTGCCCAGCTTGGGTGTCATCTGCAAACTTACTGAAGGTGCATTCTATTCCCTCGTCCAGATCATTGATAAAGTTATTAAACAGAACTGGCTCCAATACTGAGCCCTGGAGAACACTACTTGTGACCTGCTGCCAACTGGACTTAACTCCATTCACCACAACTCTCTGGGCCCGGCCAGCCAGCCAGTTTTTTTACCCAGCAAAGAGTACACCTGTCTAAGCCATGGACAGCCAGTTTTTCTAGAATGCTGTGGTAAACAGCGTCAAAGGCTTTACTTAAGTCTAGGTAGACAACATCCACAGCCCTTCCCTCATCCACAAAGTGGGTCACCTGTCAAAGAAGGAGATCAGGTTAGTCAAGCAGGACCTGCCTTTCATAAACCTATGCTGACTGGGCCTGATCTCCTGGTTGTCCTGTATGTGCCACGTGATAGCACTCAGGATGATCTGCTTCATAACCTTCCCTGGCAGTGAGGTCAGACCGACAGGCTTTTACTTCCCCAGATCCTCCTCCTTCCTGCCCTTCTTGTAGATGGGCATCACATTCGCTAACATCCAGTCAACTGGGACCTCCCTAGTTAGCCAGGACTGCTGACAAATGATTGAAAGGAGCTCAGTGAGCACTTGCACCAGCTCCCTCAGTACTCTTGGGTGGATCCCAAGGGTATAGCTGATTCTGAAAACGATGAAGATAGCCTGTTATCACAGTAAAATTTTTGAGATGCTGTCTGACACATGATAAAGGCTACAAATTTAATGGAAAATGCTCCCCTAACCACTTAGAGATTCAGATACCCATACTCAGCATTTACTGGTAGCTCTACACCAGTGATACACTGTACATATTGCTTACACAAAAAACTCATTTCTGTTTGCCCTGCTCCACCATTAGCTTTAAATAATTTGTTTTCTTTAAAAGGGGTGAACTTTCTTGTGAACACTTACTTTCAAGACAAAATAAATTTTATTTCAATATTTTTAGTTGAAAGATTACTAAGAGTTATACCCTGAGGATTAAGTTTTGTTTTCAATTGGTCAATTTTATTTTTCTGGCTAGTTTTCATTCACTGTTGAAATTATCAAGGTCAGAATCTAAAGAAACGAGCTAAGAACTAATGAACTGCAGAAGAAAAAAAAAACCCAAATAATGAAGGAATAAACACAATTTTGTAGCCATTTTAAAGCATGTTTGGAGACTTTTATTTGAGACTGGCCTATTCTCATTATTACAGTTATTTGGAAACTGAGTAAGTCAAATCATAAGATGGCACTTTTTTCTAAAATAGCTTCCAAAGAAAGAGCTATTCCAGATTCACTACTTACATTTGTACCTTACACACACATCTTTTAAGAGAAAGACATCCCTAATTCCAACATCTGACTCATTAAAAACGGGAAACAAAAAGTCCCTCACATTTTACTCCTCACTGAGCTCCTGCTCCTACTAGAATATTACTCATTTCTGCTCCTAGTAAGAGTAATAAACTTTTGAGATTGAACTCTTTCACATTATATCAATTTTAAAGACCTTGCAATCTAACTTCTCACCCTACCAAGTTGTTGTACGATAATATCTTAAATTGACAGATGTCCAATTCAATGTTTACTTGACCACAGATAAAAAGAATTTAAACAAGTCTACCAACATACAATAAACTAGTTTCCAACACAACTGCATGAATCCAACCAGATCTCTAGATAGTCCACTCAAACTTACAATTTGTGAATTAAGAGCCCCTAGCTTATTTTTGGCATAATGGAAATCTCAGTACTAAGCTTACTGGTGATTTAAAGGGAAGTTCTCTAAGAGTCATTATGCAAGGACTCCACTGGACCCAATTTTTACCTGTTTACTCAACACAAAAATTACATAACAGAAAAGCATGCCTCTAATTTAGGTGACTACAGAACAGAAAATACACCAGAATAAAAATGAACACAATATTTGCATTCTGAAAGATGATAATTGATTTACATTCTAAGGGGTTAGTTTTGAATATGTTTATACACGCACACACAAATACACATAATTTGGTATTAATGCCATATGAACAAACATGTATCACTGACCCATCTTTGCAATGGAAATAATATAATGGTAATTTTTTTCATATAAAATCAGTACAAGAATTTAAAACCCCTTTCTGTTACATGATTTAAAGGACAATCAAAAAAGTCACTGAATTTAGTAGCTGGCTAGTTTTGTGCTGAAAACCCTAATTAAAAAACTTTTCCCATAATTGCTCTTTACTACTGACCTCAACAACGTAAGACAAACTGAAAGGAATTTTATCATTGCCATTCCAATTGGCAATTTGCAATATATTCACAATTGATTACTATTCTCCTTCTAGGAACCACAACCCCCCTCCCCCGCCAAAGACCCCAAATTCTTTTAGGAAAAAAATCCACCACCACCCTTTTCCTTCTACATGCATTTCAGCCTTGCTTTGTTCTTCATTTGGCAGCAAGCTTCAGGCCCAGCAATGCAAAGGTTGCAGAAAGATGTCTGCAATGACAGCAGTAAGCAATTAAGTACATTTACTGTAATAAACACATTTTTAAAAATTGTGTTTTATGCATGCATATATACCCATAAATTACATCTGATAAAAGACTATACCATGTCCTGCAAGTATCTCACAGTTCTTTTAGAATAAAAGTTACAAAGTTTCCCATGACCATGTTTGCATGTTTTTTTCATTATTGTACACTACCACACCAAGGAACCACAGATGTTTTGTTTTATGAGAGCATCTTACTAGTCTACGTGGCCTACCACACACACTTTATATAAACCACTTGAGCTAAGGAAAAGTTTTCATTTCTGACCTGAAGTACAGTAGTTTGATAACGGCTGTATACAACACTGCCAGAAGGAAAAAAAATGTGTAGTTTTCCATGTTTAATTGCTTCAGTAATCTGCTGAAACAAAATCTGTGTGAATAGGAGATCAGAATTTGCTGTTAATATTAGTGTAACTGATGATGTGGCAACTCTAGAAACTTTAAAAACAGCTGCTGGAACAGTTCCTAGGGAAAAAAAAAAGCCACAATTCCTCAGAATTCTATCTCACAGAGTATAAGTTTGGAAATTTCATAAGCTTTCAAAAGACCTTTTCCTTAGGACATTTACATGGTCTGTAAAAGAATGTCAGTAATTTAACACTTGAACTGTTTTAAGCAGAATTCAAAAGCCCAGTCTAGCACAACTTTCTTCTTCTTCAAGAAAATGTTGTGCTTAGAATTATTTATTAGTAACACAAGTAATGCAAGAATTTTTACATGCATTTCCATAGAGCTAAAATGACAGCTGCCAAGTATTCCAGAGTTTAAAAAGAAAGTCCTGTTTGCCTTCTAACTTTGCACAGACTTGTAATTTACAGAAAAAAGTAGTGACTTGCCAGTATACTGAGAAATAAACTGATGGAAAACATTAGCTATTTGGTTTTGAATTGTGTAGAAATTTACTCTCAGTTCTCGTAACTTGTTTCTATGCTTTCCAAGACTTTAGACTGATTTCATTGACATATAAGAGACTGTATGACCAGCTTCAAGGAAGTATTTAAGACCACGTGCAAGCCAGGGATATGCAAATCTTGGCAGTGCCAGAATTCAGCTGAAGCTTCAATTTTGACCACAGAGCATCCTAGGCACCTGTACTTTTCCCAAAGTATCTAAGTACTAACCACTTTACGTTAAGAATAATTCTGAATTGGTTGCAGATGAACCTAAAGCTGACTTAAGCTGCCCAAGAGACAGTGTCTCTCTGATACAGCTTAGCCATACCGGCAGATAGCTCAGAACAGTACTAGAACTCCCATCCACTGCCTGAGGAACAGTCTAGATGTTGGGACACTTACTAGAACTGAAAAGCCTAAAATTACAGGCCTTCTTCAAAGTGAGGGAGTCTAGGACAAATGCTTCTACTTCAAGCAAGTGGCTTGGCCAGCATGCCGGATAGGTGCTGGAAGAAACGAAGGCTCATAAGCCAGACACAAAATAGCAAAAAGGGAACTCATCTGTAGACCAGCAAGAATTTCCTCAGGGGTAAAGAGTTCTGAGTTCCAGTATTTCCTTTGAGGGAGCTCATGCATTTTATGTTAATTGTTGGATAAGCAGCCTTTGGAGCACTGCCAAGGACTTTTCCTGTGGAAATGCTCCCACCAGTGAAATGCATGGCCAGGCTCCCCTCACCCCATAAAATCTCCCTTACTCGCCCAACAGTAGCCCAGCAGTAGTATTTGTTAGTATTTGTGATGAGTGCACTCTGCTGGTCATTAAGGTGACAGGATTCAACACATCTCAGGCTGAGGGGATAAGTACACCAGCTTTCTCAAGTACTGGAAAGTTTTCTAACAACTAAGCCATTAAACAAAAAATGCAGCATTTTCCCCATCACAGGCATGCCTTGAAAGAAGGCATGATATTTTGAATTACGAGCAGCAAGACATCTCACAGCTCAGTCCAACACCAGATACCTGGCCAGATACCTCACCTCATGCCTCATCTCCCCGTTAGGCAGCTACAAAGTCAGTGCACAGGAATATTAAATTGCCCTAAAGGAACTCCTAGATTCCCACATAGCCCAGGGGACAGCACATGAAAACAGATCTTTGAGGGTAGGTACTTTATTTCAAAGAGAAGCCTGGATCACCGCACTGGGCTGGCTGCCCAGTATTTCAGACTGCTTTAAACACCGTAATACCTACAGCACTCAGTCACTGTTATTTTCAAAGTTTCCATCTAGGATTCTTTTTTATCACTGGTAAAGAAGGTCCAGGAATGCACTTAAAAAGATCACAACACACCTGAGGTAACACTAGCTGTTTGGATATAATATACTAAAAAATTGAATGCTCACATAAACTTGTTCATGAGAGTGGTAAGCAATTTTATAGAAAACCCATGAAGGAAGGCCTAAGTGTTCTTTTTGATTACTGTGGGAAATAGAACTCCTGAAAACTACATTTTGCTTTACTTATTACTGGACTGCAACTTGTTTTAAAAGTTCTTTTGCAACAGGTAAAAGACTAGGGGTTTTTCTCCCCCCTTGATATACCCTTGGTCACATTTTCCACAAATAAATATAAACTTATTTAAGTATAACAGTGAAATTATAAGATTCTTCTTTCAAGCCGATTTGTAACTACTTTCCAATGAACTCACTGTGTAACATTATCAAGATCAAACAAACATAAAGGCTCCTTTGGCTTCCTCTTTGAACCCTCCAGTTCTCCTGCCCTTACAGCCTTGATCACTACTTAATTTCCATAATCTGAACACCTGCCAGACAATGAAACTGCACATCATATCATCATCCTGACTATTTTAGATTTTGCTGGTTGAACACCTTCCCCAAATCTTACACTTACTTCACAGAAATGCCACTGCCTAAAAGATATACACTTAAGTGAGATGAAGAACAGCACAGTTCTACCAGCTCCACAAGAAAATTGAACGGCTCACTGGTGGAAGGGGGACAGCCCGTCTCCATCCCTCCTCCATGCCCCTCCTGTTCATCCCTGGTCCCATGTTCCTGCTGCTTTCATTCTTTGTAAGACTCTGCTACCCTAAATCAGTAGCTGTAAACTACCCTAGCAAAAAATTTATTCTGCTCACAGAAGAGGGAGGCTAGACCATGTGGCTGGAATGTGTGAGGAGCAAGGAGAGTGAGAAGCCCCAGCTTCAGAAGCTGTGAGTCCAGTGGTCCACGAAACCACAGTCTGGGAATCGTGCTCCTTCAGGGGCACACTGCATGTGTCTGCAACACCATACACTGAACAGCAAAGCAATTTTTCACAAAAAGCCTTATATGAAAGGCCTTTCAATGTTACAAACTGTCCCAGTTTCTATAGTCTAAAATGTGGAAAAAAAATTAGTTGTCAATAAACAAAACCTTGGAGTCATCTTAAGTCAATTAAAACAGAGAGGCATATCACATCTGAGTGATGTGGCAGTCACAATGCTGAAGAAGGCTGAAAATAAGGAAGATCTTAAGTAACTGCAAATAAATACCATGAAGAAGTCTTAAACTCACTTTGTATGGAGTATTTCTCTGCAAAAATGGTGATCATTCAATGACAAGAAAACTTTAAGTTAATTTCATTTTGGATCAATTTAAAATTGACATTTATAAAAGCATGCTGGACCTACTGTATCAACAACAGAAATACGTAATGCCCTAAAGACTAGCATGGATAAATAATCAGGTTTTTCACATTTAATGTATCTTACAAAAATCATGATGCAGTTCCTGGCTATACATGTCAATTCAGCTTCAGGAGGAATGCATGACCCTCTTCAAATTCTCCCCTTCCCATTCTTTAATAATTTCACCTGATATCCCAGTCAGACCATGTTTTTTTCACTGCTGTACAGAAACTTTGATTAGCAAAAGTTATTTACTTTTTAAAAACATGTACTTGGCATTTCAGCAATTTGTAAGTGAAGGCATGTATAAATGCAATTTACATTTGTTATCTTAGCTGTGTCTGACCACCTAATGACGAACATGACACCTACCCATTCTACACCAGACCAACCCAGCCTTTACATAAGCACCTCCAAATATACATTTACTTCTGTGTGCACTGTGATAAAAGACGTAAGTTTCACAGAATTACAGATATAACTAAGACTGCAGTTTCACACTTTCAGAGACTGTATGTCAGTCTTTCTTTATAAGTTAAGGTAACTTCCCATGGCTTTTTGTCTGATTTTTTTCATAATCAGCCACGCTATCCGTCTCTGACTTTGCTGTACACCAGTCTAAATCCTTAGCCAAATGTCCAGATTGCTTTCTGAACATGTCATTCATCTAAATTGCAGCCCAGATAACTCAGAGGTCAGGATGTTAGTCCTAAATCAAGAGTAAAAGGGCCTGAATATTGCCACATGGAGTATCACAGCACACAAACCACTACTGAATGGAATCCAACACTCTGAGTTTCATTACTAAGCTCCCTAAATAGCATTTTAAAAATCTGCACTTTGTTTAGCAGACTGAAAAATGTGTGTGTACACATATTAATCTAAAGACATACTTTTTTCTTGACTATACCTTTTAGGAAAAAAAAAAAGAGCACTTCAGTTGCAGATGACAAGCATTATGTAGACATCAGCTTTTATCATCTAAAAACCATAGCTCTGTAAATAAAGCTCAACCTTTTCTAATTCATTAAGAGGTCTGTAACATTTTTATAGAAATAAATTATTTTGGATGCATGCAATTGATTAATAAATACAAGTTTAAGAGAAAAATTCAGCTATTCACCTGATACCAAAGCTTCCATATCCAAACAAGTTTGGCAAATTCAATTCACATGTTCCACAGACAGAAACAACTCTCAACTCTGAGAAGATTTAAATTTGCATCACATAATATGATGCCTTACTAATATTCAACTTCAGCCATAACAGCACTTGTGTAGATACACATTACAACACTTATTTTATTACAGAGATCATTTGCATTAGATTCATGGGCTTTCTGCAGCTTAATTCCTTGGGGTAGTTGTAAGCAGAATTTAATTTCAGAAAAAAAATAAGGGGGGGGGGGGGATGGGCGACAGGAACAGTCTCTCG
>VYZV01017373.1:269-16125 GCA_013401275.1 Pandion haliaetus | reverse complement strand
CATTGTCTGGAGTCTTTGAGATAACTACTGGTTTTCTGGTGTTGAGCATGGGAAGGTCGTGTGATAGACGGAATCTGCAATGGATGAACAGTACGTATGTGCATGTATGGGAGTATGCCCTATAAAAACCATGGAGACAAGCCATGGGGGCACCCCCATTACCAAAGAATTGAAGACTGAGGACCAACAAGATGCCACTGGATCCATGGTGGCGAGTATTCTTGCAACTCTATCCTGACTGCTTGCTTGATTTCTGCTTTTTTCTTCCATTCTATCCAATTGTTACTATTTTCTACTTTTGACACTTTTGATAATAAACACTCTTTTAGGTATATGGCATTTGACCTCGTTTGTATCTTGATCTTGCTCTTGGGATCATCTCAAAACCTTCCCCAACATTGGATCGGGACAACACCCTTAGGAAAATAATGACACTAGCATTTTGTGGCACGCTGTCTTGCCTGGAAAAAGGTCCAGCTATAACTGGACTCATACATACACGTACAGCATAGTAGGTTCTGTGTGTTGAGAATATAATTCAAGAAACTTAAATGGAAAGCATTTCACATGTTAAGCATAAGCTTTTTTTTTTAATATGTTAGGTAAGACTTTGTAAAAATTTAAAATATTAAATATGGGAGAGTCTAGAAATACTCCATCAGAGGAGTAACATTGTCCGATATAGCCATTTTTGCAGCTGCATTGCAAGCGGTGGATGCTGTCAATGCATCCAAGTGAAACTGCTATTAAAAGGTATTCCAGAGCAGTGGCAGTAATTGCAAAGGTATAGAGAAAGGTGCCAGCATTTTAATAACGTTTCTAAGACAATAAAAAGCCTATTTCAAAATATATTAAATACGCTTTTTTTCAAATAATACTCAGAAATCAAGGTTCTTCAAAGTATAAAAGTAGCTTGACATGTGACAGAGAAGGAAGGGCATGTAATAGTTGGTTTTCTGCAAAGATTATTACCTTCTTGCATTTCCTAGTTTAATGCCATTTTAGTATGTGTTTGTTGTCCTTTTCATACTACGTTGTAAATACATAGTATATTGTGAACAGACATGAAAGTGCTGTTCTCCCGTTTCGAGTTTGCTCGTAGTTGAAGCAGACTCAAGCTTATTTTGCTCTGAGTTGTCCAGAAGCCATGTGAATGTGATCTTTATGGCAATGTTACTTGCACTAGTGAGCAACACTGGGAGGCAGACCTCAGGTTTGACACTGCTTGCTTCCTCACCTCACCATAAGAACTGTCTATGCAAATTTTTCTGTTGTCTCCAGTTGTGTCTGGGAAAGAACATTAAGATCTTGAAAGTGAGGATAAAAAGCTTGTATTTAATGCATAAGGAAGGCTGCAAAGAGAAGGGTGGTAAGGTGAAAATTACTTTCCAGGAAGATGATCTATACATGCAGTGCAAAGGCACAGAACTGTATTAGTCAAGGGCATGGACTACAATGTAGCAATAATTGTAATGCAAAAGTGGTTAACAGAAACCTTGATGAGAATATGGGCTTCATGAGTGGATAGGAGAGANGGCTCTGTTGCCCAGTATATGTCTATTGAAAGGATGGTGCTGCTGTCATTGATTCAGGAAGGACATGGGAGAAATGGCCGGAGGGTAAAATTAGGGCAGGAGCCAGTTGATGGTTAGACCTGACAAGATAGCAGGAAGATAGTCTGAAACCCGAGTTTGACTGAGGGGCGTGTTTGGAGTAGAAAAAGCTACACCTGTATATCTCCATCCAGAGACGACTGCTGAATTTATCATAGCAGAAAAGATTACTTGAAGGTAAGATTTGGGGGGAGAAAAGGACAAAAGACTGACCTCTCTCCAATCCCTTGCGGGAGGATCACTTGAAAATTACGCTGCAGAAGCACTCTAAAGAGAACTGATGAGCAGAAGCTGCGTGAGCATACGGTATCAAGATTAACAGTGGGTCTTTGCCACAGTACACAAACAGCTGACATGCTGGGAAAGATGAGAGTGAAGCAGGTCTGACTCTTGCTCAGAGAGAGGTTGTTGGAATTCATAGTAAAAGATGCACTGGGAGTGTATATGGCATCTAGGGTGAAAGCTATATAGGAAGAGTCCTAATACTGAGTCCCTGGAAGGGAATTTGGAAGTGGGCGATGGAGCTTGGAGATGGACAGGGAAAGGGTTTATGGAATAGTAGCTGGGGTGACTGATGGGATTAGTGGGATTGTTTGCTGACTGTATTGTAAAGAAAAAGCTGCAGAGAATGAGTGGGCAAGGAAAGAATAAATTGTAGTATGAAATTGAAAGGAAGTGAGATCAGGAATAGCATGGAGTCATTAGTGCAAATGGAGAGGTGTGAATAGCCGAGTAGATGAGAAACTTCTTGACTAAAATGGAAGAGAATGTAGCGTCCATAGAATAATGTTAGTTACTTATGCAAAAATATAAAGCAAAGCATCATAGTATAATTGTACTCTGACAATTCAGAAATTATTTTATTCCAGTATTTAAATTTTGCAAGCATAAATTTTCTGTATAGAAAAGTCTGAAGGCCAGAGTTCATTACAGCTGATGTTAGGCTTTTAAGCGTGGTGCTTAATGAGGAGTCAAATCAGCATTAGTTGTCCCTTCCATTCCCTTCAGAGGGAGACAGAGGGATACTTCCAGAGAGCACTTAAGCTTATCTAAGATCTTGTTGCTGAGGGTAATAGAAGTCTAGGGTGACTAAATTCTTAACTTAAATACCTCAATTAAAAATTATTTAGGTAGGATGAATCTTGGCATGGGTTGTCGTTGTGACTAAAAGCTCAGAAATGTGAAGAGTGTAGTTGGTATTTACTGTCTACCTAAGTCTGAAATCATAAACAAATGTGATTTTCTCCAGATATTGCAAGGTGTTTCTTGAGTGCTCCCCAAGGTAATTAAAAGTCACTATTTAAGTCAGTGTCATCCCTCATCACATTTATGTACAAAAGCAGTTGGGGGATTGGAGTCTCATAGTGTATTCCAAGGGGCATCTGACTATCAAGCTCGCTCTCTGTTTTCTCTCCCCTTTAAAACTGATCTAGCGGTTAAGTCTGTGGAGCTGAGCAGAATTTAGCCAGCATTCCTCCCTCACAGGAGTCAAGTTAAAGAAATCCTCAACCTCTACAGACCAGAAGGTGATCTGGTGGAGCCTGCTCGCTTTCTAAGTGGAGCCTTAGTTTGGTAACTCAAATGAGTTTTTCATAATCAAGAGTTTGGAAGAGTACTGCTTTGGAATTGCATATTTGCACAATATTGTTAGGTGGTGTTTAATGAGAATCCTGTTTCAGCATTGACACTAATGATAGTTTTGCTATATTGAGAAAGATAATAGGCATACAGGAACAAATTTGTAACACTGTAAGTTCTCTGAATTACTTTCAGTCTATTAATTAACAGTTGTTTTTACCTGAATGTGCAAAGATTTGTTGCATTTTAACCTAAGCTTCTTAAAGGGATTGTTTCCTTGTATCCTGTTCTCAAAGTAAACTAAATTTATACCAGAAAAAAAATTCACTTTTTTTCTTCAAAGAAAATCAGCAAAATGTAAACAAAAGTCTAGAATGCTCTGTAAGTCTTCTTAAAGAAATTAGTTATTCACTGTAGTTCTTGGTACGATCACATTTTCTATCACTGGTTTGGCTTTAAAGAAACAGCTGCTGGCACTTATGAGCATAATCATGTACAGAACTAAAGGAGGTTCTGAAAAGTTTGGGTAGCTATGAACATGAGTAAAAGTTGCAATATTAGGTGCATACTGTATTTTATGTTCTCATACATATTTCATAAACTGTCCTTATATGTCTTCATCTGGCCATCTGTTACAATTCTGAATAGGAAAATACATTACTGGTAAATTTAAAGATATGTATAATATAACAGATGGATTGTAGCAACTTCAGAGCAGTAAGTTCTACTTTTAAGCATGTGGGTCCAATCAATGGATACTCATTTGTAGTAACAGGTTTTCAAAGATGAATGCATCATTTCTTTCATTAAAATGAGCAGAAGGTTGAAACTAAATCTTGGATAATCTCTTTTCAAAATGTGGTTTATAAAACAGGCTGCTTTTTGTTTTATACAACTTACAGGAAAAAAAAACTTTGGAAGACTATGCTTTAAAGGTTTTTTTTTAATGTGGTTCTGGCTTAGAAATGGTTTACAATTAGTCTTAGAAAGCAATCTGAAGCTAATGTTAATAACTAAACACAATTTTATGATGTAGCTTTGAGAGTAAGAGTCTGTAGTGGAAATTATGATGAATCTGTAACTGCAGCAGCAGTAGGGGAATCATGTTTTGAGTTTTTATAAATGGAATTGAAAAATACAGATAAAAAATTGATAAGCCTTCTTAATTTACAAGGTTGTTGAACCAGCACAACCAGCAAAAAGGGTTTCATTTAAAAGCACTCTGTATCATTGCAAAAGAGTACATTATGTGGTATACCCAGAGTTTATGTAACATGTGAACCTTTGGCAAAGATTAAATTTACGGAGGTTTCAAGCCACAAAATGATGGAAAAAATCTGGTGTCTTTCCAATGTCAAAGCAATTGTTGAATGTTTGCTGTGAAACCAGTAAAAACTGGACATAATTTCCTGAATTCTGAAGAATAAAGGTACGTTATTTTTAACTTCAAATACCTCTCTTCTTTATTGCACCAACGTTTCAAAGTAACATCAATGGCTACACACTAGTTTCTATATTCAGTTTGAAGAGAAGTGGTTTTAGTATGAAAGTGAAGATAAGAGAATCACTGCTGTAATATTTATGCTACCGACACAGATGTTCCTTATTTTTGAGCTTCCAGGAAATTTATGGTGCTGACTTTATGTTTCAGTTTTGTTGTGTTTTCAGTGAAAAAATTAATTCTTTGTGGGAATTTATATACAAAATTTCTAGCAATAAACAACTTGTTTATTGAACTTAACCTGCTCCACTGATTACTTCTAATTTATGTATATACAAAATTTCTAGCAATAAACAACTTGTTTATTGAACTTAACCTGTTCCACTGATTACTTATAATTTATGAGGTAATTAAATCTTTTGGTTATACTTTTCTTTGGGATTTGTCTGGTTTTGAAAATCTAGCAAAATCACACATTAACAAACTCACTGAAATTTTACTCACTTTCAGTATTACCAGCAGAATCCAAAAATTACAGAGTTGTTTTGAAAAGTATTTTTCAGAAATTTCCACTTAGGAAAAAAAAACCCCTTGGTTTTTTTAGTGTCACAAAGAGAGAACTGTTCTGGAATTCGTGAACATTGGAGTGAAGATTCTGAATGGGGTCTCCCCTCAGCCTCCTTTTCTCCAGGCTAAACAACCCCAGTTCCCTCAGCTGCTCCTCAGAAGACTTGTGCTCCAGACCCGTCACCAGCTTCGTTGCCCTTCTCTGGACACACTCCAGCACCTCAATGTCTTTATTGTAGTGAGGGGCCCAAAACTGAACCCTGTACTCAAGGTGCGGCCTCACCAGTGCTGAGTCCAGGGGGACGATTACTTCCCTGCTCCTGCTGGCCACACTGTTTCTGACACAAAGATGAACACCCCCTTACACATGACTTAATGTACCCCATCCCCTCCACAAAGCACAACTTCCCCATGTTACAGAGCTCCTGCCATGTAAAGGCTGCCCACAGCAGTGCACGGTGCTGCAGGCCAAAGCAGTATAGCTTTGCCGTGTACCAGCAAGGCCCAGCCTTGATTAGTGTCAGATTTCTGCCATGCTCCCCACCCGCACCCACAGCGTTGGCACTCTGCCATCAGTGCCCTTCCTGCCTCCTCCTGCCCTTGCGTCCCACCACCTCCCAGGACACAGCACGCTCATCCAACCCAGGTCTGAGGACTTGTCCCAGCCCAGAGGGGATGACAGAAGCCCCCCCGCCACCTTGGCTGGGCAGAAAAACCTCCTCACACCTCCACCCACCCCACCACAAGGCGGTTGAGGATGTGTCTCCCAGCTACAGGCCAGCACCAGAGGTGCTGAGGCTGCAGACCGTGACACCAGCAGGACAAAAAGGAGGTGGGAGTACGGCCCTACACCTGTTAGCACCCATCCAGCCAACTTCCACATAGTGTGTGAGGAAAATGAAATTCAGGGCAAGAGAAGAAGGGGAAAAACCCAGAATGGAAAGGAGCAGAGGCAAAAGGGTGTCCCTGGGCTCCCACCCCAGTACTAACCAGGCCCGCCCCTGTTTAGCTTTCCAAACTGGGCACATTGAGGGTAGTATGGCTGCACACACTGTCCCCTGCCAGCACTAGTGCCAGTGCTGGCCCAAGCCCCCTCACCGGGCCCCACTTGCCCCACCACAAGCTTTCCCCTGTGGCCACACACACCCTCCCTAGGGCATAGGTGAGGCCTTCTTCAGACAACTAAAAGAAGCCTTATGTCCACAGCCTCTTGCAGAATTGAGTCGCCCCACTATCTGCAGCAGCAGTAAAAGCCACAGCTGTCAAGCAATCCAGGAGATTTTTGGAGAGCCTTGATGATAACTCTCTAACACAGGTGACTGAGAAGCCAATCATGGAAGATGCTCTGCTGGACCTGATATATAACAAGGAAGAACTGGTCAGCAAGATGAAGGTCGGGGGCAGCATTGCTAGCAGTGACCTTGAAATGGCAGAATTCAGGATCCTGAGAGAAGGGAACAAAAAAAAAACCCCCAAAAAACCAGGATCACAACCCCGGACTTGAATAGAGCAGAATGAGGCCTTCTCAGGCAGCTGCTTGGAAGAATCCCTTGGGGGTACAGTCCTGGAGGAGAGTCCAGGAGAGGTTGATTTTTCAGGTATTGCCACCCCCAGCCTCAAGAATGAACCATTCCAACACAAAGAAAGTCAAGCAAAGGCAGCAGGAGACCTGCAGGATGAGCAAAGAGAGCATGAGCAACTCAAATGTAAAAGGGAAGCATACAAGGTGGAAACAGAGACAAATAGCCTGGGGGGAATACAGAGACACTGTCCAGGTAAGCACCTGTAGTTGAATATAGTGAGGGACATGAAGGGCAACATGAAGGGCTTGTGCAGGAACATCAGCAGCCAAAGGCAGACTAGAGAAAATGTGAGCCCACTGATGAGTGGTCAGGAGATTTCTGATAAAGGACATTAAAAAGGCCAAGGTAATCAATCATTCTTCATGCCAGTCTTTACTGGTAAGAGCAGCCTTCAGGGATCCTGGGTCCCTGAAACCAGCGGGCAAGTCCAGACCAAGGAAGACTTACCCTTGGTGGAGGAGGGTCAGGTTAGGGAACATTTAAAGAAAATGGACATACTCAAGTCTATAGGACCTGTTGGAATGCACCCACAGTTGATGAGGAAGCCATCCATTGTCACCAGTCAGTCATTTTTGAAAGGTTGTGGCAGGACCAACTTGTGGCAAGTAGGGAAAAGATTCTTGGCAGCTGGGAAAAAGCAAATGTCACTCCTATCTTCAGGAAAGGCAAGATGGAAAATCAGGGGTACTGCTGAACAGGCAGCCTCTCCTTAATTGCTGAGGTGCTGAACGGAGCAAATAATAGTGAAAACCATTTATGAAAATATAGAGGACAAGCAGCTAATTGGGCATAGTCAGCATAGATTTACAATGGCGAAATCACGTTTGACTAACCTCATAGCCTTTTACAGTGTGGTGACTAGCTTGGTGGGCGAGATGAGCAGTGGTTATTTATCTCCACTTCAGTAAAGCTTTTGACATCATGTCCCATTAACATCCTCACAGAGAAATTGAAGTAAGAGGGACAAGTTAAAGGGAGAGTGAAGTGGATCAAAAACTGGCTGGACTGCTGAGAAAAAATGTTTTTGATAGCAGCTCAAAGACCACCTAACTGGAGGCCATTAACTGTTGGTCTACTGCAGAGGTCAGTACTGGGTCAATAGTATTTAATGCCTTCACTAACAATAGGACAGAGCACATGCTCAACAAGTTTGCAGAAGATAAAAAATTGGGAAGAGTACACCAGGTGGTTGTACTGCCATTGAGAGGGATTTAGACAGGCTGGAGAAATGGACAGAGAGGAAATCTCATGAAATATAGCAAAGAAAAATGTCAAGTCCTGTCCCTGGTTAGCAGTAAACCCTTGCACCCATATATACTGGGGGCTGACAGGCTGGAAAGCAACTTTGCAGGACAGAACCTCGGTGCCCTCATGGACACTAGCTGACCATGAGCAAGCAATACGCTTTCATGGCAAAGAAGGCCAACTGTCTCCTGGGTTACACTAGGAAAGCCATTGCCAGTAGGTTGCGGGTGGTGATCCTTCTCCTCAACTCAGACCTGGTGAGACACATCTGAAGTGCTCGGGCCAGTTCTGGGCTCCCCAGTGCAAAAAAGATGTGGACATCCTGAATCAAGTTAAGTGAAGGGTCATGAGGATGATTATGGGACTAGAGCTTTAAGAAGTAGGTGGGAGAGCTGGGACTGTTTAGCCTTGAGAAGGCTGAGGGGGATCTTACAAATGTGTATAAATACCTGATGGAAGTAGTGGTGCCCACTGATAGGACAAGAGGCAGTGGCCACAAACTGATAATAGTAACAAAACCCAGGGTATAAGTAAGTTTTGGGTGTTTATTTTTCTATTTTGAAATAGAGCACAGGTGAGTGATGGAAAGAAGTGTCTATGCAGTTCCTAACTGATCAGTGTTTATGATGCAAGTTTCAATTCTTTAGTTTTTTTTGAGCACTTTAATGTCACATCTTGGGGGAACACATCAATGGTAGAATCTAGTATTTTGGTCATCTGGCTTTCTGCTGGAATGGTAGATGTGAGTCAACAGACTTGAATGCTGTGGGCAAAAGAGGATGCATTACTATTTCTGACTTTTCGCTTTCCAACAAGGAATTTTCTAAGAAAGTGGACTTCCCTTTCTGTAGCAAGTAAGTGGAGGAATATGCTAGGACATGTGAGATTCATGGATGGTATTACTGCATAAATAGTTTGGGCACCAGCCATGGTTTTCTTCACACTCTCCAAATTAGGCCTGGCTTTTCAGTCCTTTGAAGGGTAGACTGAGTACAACCTCTGCCTGGTGATTGTCAGGGATTTCCTGATTTTTCTTCCTGTCTTTTTTCAAATTGCTTAAATTACATACATCTGGTCTTGGTTCTAACTTGGTCTATCCTTCATTTCTGTATAAAAGCCTGTCTTTGGTGCAATAAGCTGTGAAACAGAATGTGTAAGTAGTAACGTCTGTTGTTTTTCATTTTCTCTTGCAAATGCGTTGACGTTTTCAGCCAGCACTTCAGCAGTTTTATTAACCTCTGCATTTTAATTTATAATAAAGTAGGAAGAATGTTGTAATTTCTTATTTGCTTTTTTTTTCCTTTAGTTTTTAGCATTAACAAATTTGTCAAGCCTCCTAATAAATAAATTATAGATTAGTGTTTCTTTTTTATCCCTGTTTGACTTCTATGTGTGTGCACATGTGCCATGGGCCTGTGACTTTGTTTTGATACTACGTGAGAGAATAAATAGAAAAGTCTTTTGTACTGCTGAGAAAAATTTACAGGAATTAGTTCACAAGATCTTCATAAGGCTGGTGCAGCAGCATCTGCACAGCTGACAATGCAGACACAGCTCTGCACAGATTTTGTTTCTTTTGAAGCAAATAGAATAGGAGAGGAGCTAAGTGAATTACTTGGCCTCTCTGTTGCTTCTGTTGCAACAGAAAACTCCCAAAAGCATTGACAACAGTGGCAGGCAATCATTCAGTCACAATATTTTGGGACTGGTTGTAGGCTCTTGGTTTTTATTGGTTTTGGAAAGTGATGACTGGCTTGATATAGTAAGTAAATACGCATATGGGTTCTCCTGAAAATGGTCACCATAAGTGAATATCCATAAGTGGATGACAGTTATGGTGATATAAGGCTCTGAATGAATAGCAGTTATTTTATGAAGAAATGCATATGCATAGTGATCTTGTCTTGTTCTCTGCTAATGAACGTACAAAATCCCTACAGCCCGTAATAGTATCTTGATTAGTATCTAATTGTAATTCTTCCATTCATGGAAGTCATGCCTGGAAAATGAACAAGTATATTCAGTTTGTTCCAATTGGAAAGAAGCATATTTCAAGAGCAATTTTCAAATGAATATATGAATAAGAAATCCTGTGAAATGACTTCACATCCTCTGATTTCTTGCTGTCCAATGATGCATACCAACCTCAGGGATAATTTTAGAGGGAAGGACAGCCATAACAGACATGTTAAGAAGGTCTTTTCAGACTGTTCAGGATTTAAGAATTTAACTTGTTAAGGTCCTAAGTGGCTTACTCAAAGTTCTTGCTCAAATTTGTGATCAAGCCAAGGAAATAAATTTAGTGTCTGTTTTTCAGCTTCATGGCCTATGTACTGCATTAACAACATTTTAACTACTGGTTTCCAAAGGAAGATTATGTCAGTCCTTCTTCTGGTTCCTCATTCATTTATTTATAGGTGAAGGGCCTGACTCTGCATGACTATTGTGCCATGCAATGATTTTGGAAAGTAGACAGAAAGTTGATAGCTCAGCCTCCATATGACTTCTCTGCATAACTTCTAGGGGGTGAAGAATGCTAATGGATTCTGATTGTACTCCTCACCCTGACATGGAAACTCCTGGGGAAAGGAAGCAAGGTCAGGATAGTCCTTAGCCAATGAATTGTTCTCTGCAGTTACTGGCAGTAGGCTGTCAGGGTGCTTTAATTTATGTGAGGGGGCTTCTGGAAGTTCAAAACTGGCAAAAACTCCTTGCTGAGCATAGCTCAACTGGGAACCAGAAAATCTAGGCTGAAATCGATGTATCTGAAATCTGCAGCACATAAGCACGCTTGTGTGCAGGCTTCACACATAAAGAGTTTGACTTCAGCTCATGTAAGTAATTCATCCACTTAGCCAGACCTTTTTAATACAAATTAATTTCAAGTCTCTTGTTAAAGCTCACTAATTAAGATTACTCTAGAGTCCTGAGCGGTTTGGGAGGGGCAGAAGGTTAGTCTCATTATAATGATCTGACTGATGGGGATTTTTCTGTTACTTCTAGGAGGTGTGTCTTTTAGAGATGATGAGTTTGTTTATGATACCATTAAAATGAAAAATCAGTGAAAAAGACCAGAAGCCAATTTCCACACTGCTTTTTGAATTATTATACAGTCATTAGAGTAATACATGAGCCTCCATGGACTATACAAGTACAGCAAAAGGAATGAGGAGATTCACCTTGCATGTGTAGCCTGAAAAATGCTATGTGAGTAATTTATTTTGTGGCCTGGTGTCAAACCTGGAAACCTGAAGGAAAAAAGTCCAAAATTAACTGCTTATAAACTTTAAATAGTGGTCATCTACACCAGTTTTACACTTCCCATTTAAACCACCTTTCCTATTCTGTAGAATACCATTTGGAAGAGCATCTAGGAAAGAATTTTTCTTGCTACACCTTTCTTTGATTATTATTTCACAAATTATTGAAAAGTTATCAATAAATTACCACCACTTTATTCAAAGAAGTTGCTGTACAGTCTTTAGTTTGCCATATTGTTTTTGCAACGGATGTCTGAATGGTTAAAAAACCCCAGTTGCTGCCACGTGTGATACTTTGGATTATTCTATTATTGACTCATAAGATGCCTGCTCCACCTGAGGTCCTTGATTTGGGTTGTCTGTGGTAGATTACTCTTTTAAAATTGTCATTACTAAGTGATAAATTCTCATTTTCTGATTTTATCAAAATTTAGATAAGTTCAGCAGGTTTCCCTTTGCATCCTGAACATTAGAGAAAGCATATGTTTTCTTGATACACAAGAAGATATATTCTCACATTAATAACATTAATTTACCAGTCATTTGAATATTTCCATCAAGTCTGTGATAGCAACTTAATTTTAAGTTTGATCATGCATTAGGAATTGCAGTTGCTCTTGGTTTGTCCTCATAGATCTTATGTATGAACTTCTGAGCTATTCTATGAATTAATCTCATATCTGCCTTCTGAAGTTATACGAATTTACTGTTCACTACAGCAAGGTCTAGAGTCCAGGTTTTTTCTCTGTGTTATATTCCTTAAGGAATGGGTTATAGAGTCTTCCTCACTTTTTCTGTCTCTCTGACCCAATAAGAACATTCATGGAGCAACCTCAAAAAGAAGAAAATCAACCTTGGAATATAAGCTAACATGATGTTTAGAATACTATCATAGGAAATAGTTGTTCTGGTGCCTGTGGTGAAAAAAGTAGAAATAGACCCAACCATTGGACTTTGAGTAAATGATACAATTTCTTCTCCCTTGGTTTCTGAATTCCAGTTTCTATTTCTCCATTTTTCTTCTCTGAAATGAGTAAGATTAACCCAAATTTTGATAGCTCTAAGTTGGCTACAGCTGGATTTTTCAGCAGATAATTTATTAAAATTTTCTTATCCCCGCAGGATATAATTTAGAGCCTCTGTAACTGTCGTGGTTTCAGGTCAGCTCAGTCGGTAACAAAGCACCACGAAGCCGCTCACTCACCCCCCACCCCCTCGCCTGGCCACATTGGGATGAGGAGAAAATCCAAAGGCAGGCTTGTGGGTCGAGACAAGGACTGGGAGGGATCACTCCCCACTTATGGTCACGGGCAAAAGACAGGCTCAACTTGGGAAAAAAAACAAAATCAATTTAATTTACTACAAATCAAAACAAAAACAAAACACAAGGGTATTAGGAAGGGAAACTAAACATCAGAACACCTCCCCCCACCCCTCCCGCCTTCCCGGCACAGTTCACTACCGATGCTTTCTACCTCCTCCCCCCGGTGGTGCAGGGGAATCGGGGATGGGGGTTGAGTCAGCTCGCCACACATCGTCGTTGCCGCTTCTTTCCTCAGGGGGAAGATTCCTCTCTCGTTCCCTGCTCCAACGTGGTTCCTTTCCGCGGGCTGCAGTTCCTCACAAACTTCCCTGGCGCGGATCCTTTCCGCGGGCTTCAGTTCTTCCCGAACTCCCCTGGCGCGGGTCCTTTCCGCGGGCTGCTCTCCCGTCTCACACTGCTTCAGCGCGGTTTTTACCATGGGGTTACGGCCACCTTCGGGAGCCTCCGCTCCACCGTTCACCCCCCTGGGCTGCAGGGCCATCAGCCTCCTCAGGCGCCTCCTCCTCCCCCTCCACTTCCATGATTCCAGTGTCGGCAGCGATGTTCCTCTCAGGTTTCCCCCCCCACACTACCGGTTCCCCTTCTTAAATATGTTTCCCAGAGGCGCTACCACCGTCACTCCCCGCCTAGAGGCGGGTCCGACATTTTGGCGCGCGGGTCCGACATTTTGGGGCAGCGAATTCTTCCAGCAACTTCTTAAAGGGGCCGCCTCTGCAGCCCCCCTCCCCTGCCACCAAGGAAAACCGCGCCACACAAACCCATAACAGTAACTAAATTTCTTTCGTTGTTAACGTTTGTTAGTTCAATGGCAAGAACTGTTAAATGCATTTTGAACACATTCAGTAAATTCAGGAATGATTGTACTGGCAGCAGAAGTCAGTAGTTCAGGTTTGAAAGCTGAAAAAATGCACAAATGTAAAACCTTATTTTAAATGACTCTCAGAAGGCCTATTTGCAATTAGGGTAATGCATCTAAATGAAGAAATCCTACAGAATTTGTTGTCAGTAGGAGATCCAAAAATCACCAACATTCGTTTACATAGATGTTCAGATACATTTTGTAGCATGTTTTTAGTGATATCTTGATCAAATGGATTTTCAGTCTGCTTAAGTCAGCAGAGAGAAAATAGTTTATAATAGTTTTAAAGGAATACTGGCCAAATTCAGTGTGCTTTATGAGTACAAAGCCATGAATACAAAGCCATGACAGTGCTTGTTAAAGTATGGTGAGCAGGTTTTATGTCACATGTCTGATGTGTGGTATTTCTACACGATGGGAATAGTAGCCTGTGAAAATAGTTAGCAACGTGATACAGGCTGTTGGGCACTCCACATGTATTGGAACAGTATGTGTTTCCGTTCTCTTACAAGAAAGAGTAAAAATGTAAAGCTCATATTTGTAACTTTATGTTGTGCAGCTCCTAATTAAGGTGGATATGGAAGTAGAAATTCTCCAGCTTTAAATATCATTGAGCAATGCCCTCAGACATCACTCAACAGTCAGATCTAATCATGTATTACAGCTGTTCTTACAAATTTTGCCCACTAACAAATAGCCTGTCTTCTACTACGAAGACCTGGAAGCACCTTTGTGAAGAAAGTCTTCACTGATGCAAGGAGACTTTTAAGTGTTTATAAGCATGTGTGTCCCCTCTTTTTTTGTGTTGATACTGAAATCCTTTTATTTATAAGAAAGAAAATTAAGACTACTGCTGGAATTATTCAAGGACTCAGCACTGCTAGAAGGGACAGCTTTCTAAAAGTTCACACCATTTTTCTGAAATTTCACACTGTTTAAGAGAATTATTTCTTTTTCATTCTTCAAGGGTAATCTTGACAGCAGAGGTGAGATGCAGAAATGTTTAGGTCATGAGAGATCCCTTTTTCAAGATAATAAAACTCTTAACACTTGTGTTTCATTAGCTGATTTTACTGCCCTGGAGTTTTTTCTCTTAACTGTGTTTAGTATATAGGACCCAGAAAATACCTGAGTAAATTAAAAATCTATTAATAATTTTTTGAAAGCTGAGTTCAATCACAAGATCCTTGATATTATTTAGAGTTACAAGAAACCAGTCAGGTGGTTTTACTTTGTTTTGAAAGTAAATATTCTCTAGTATTATAAATTCAACATCTGTTCTTCCAAAATTTAGGCTCATCACTGTGTTCCTCTAAACAAAAAGGACAGTTAGCTTGCCTGTAGATATAAAAATGGTGCATGATATCCTCAGTTGGGTCAGTCTACATTGCAACTTTTGAAACAAAATAGGACTTTCAGTTCAGAAAAGTCTTCATGGTCATTAGTGATTTAATATTATGGCATTTAGTTTACTCTACAAGTATTAAAACTATGGACGTTACAAAAGCTCCTGCTGGAGCTGCTGGAAAGTTAGCACTTAATTGTTAATTCTTAGTTCAGTTATGTTTTTGCCTTTGAATTTAATTTCAGAATAATTTGCTGTCTAATAACTTACCAAATCATATTACTAAGCTCCGTATTGTTAGGTTAGAATGTAATTATGTAACTCACAAATCAATTAGTTCATTATTATTTATTTAAATATGGAATACTGTTTTCAGTACCTTTTACTTTATAAGGTTATTTTTAATAGCTGATGTGCTATTAATTTCTATCACCATAGTAATATATGCTTTGCTATAATATATTTTCATGACAATCTTGGGATATTGAGGATGCTGAAACAAATAGCTGTTGGGATATTGAGTATTGTTTCAACACTTCTTCCCAACATCTGTTTCTTATTTGAACTTTCTGTACTCCCTTATTTCCCTGCCCTGTCTGGGCCTCACTGTGAAATGGAGCTGCCAAAAGGAAAAAAGAAATAAAAAGAAGTTTCTGGTCCCCTGAAACTGTGGTCAGGCAACAATGTTCTGCAATGTTTTCTTTTTACACCACCAGACATGCAAATGCGCACTCACCTTTATTCTATATATTTTCTCTCAGGAAAAACTCTAGCCAACTTTATGACAGAAGAAAGGCAGCAAAAAAGGCTGATAGGTGATTCTTAGGTTCCAAAAGATGTTTTAGAGATTGTGGTCTCCAAATAGATCTGCCAGTCTATTGATCTCAACTAAGTCAAGCCTCACAGGTAAATCACTTACCAGGACTCAGTGGCCAGCAATCATTTTGAGAGCACTTGCCTCAGAACAGCCAAGACACTCCAAAGAGTTGTCAGGATGTTGCACTCTGCTTGAGCTGGTCCAGGTTTCACTGAAGAGAACTT
>VYZV01017369.1:0-11135 GCA_013401275.1 Pandion haliaetus | reverse complement strand
GAATTCAGATTCTCCCGCCCCCCCCAGAGCTGCTTCAAGAATTTTTCCAGTTCATGTGATTTCATTATACATAGAGTTTTCCCTCAGTCTTTTCTTTCAAAAACCATCGCCTCTCGTACCCTGCAGTGTCTTCTGATAGACAAAAACATTATTTAATGGTATTTTAGGTTGAAAGAACCCTAGGAAAAACTTCAGCTTCCTCGGACTGTATCTAGAAGGTAGAAAATAAGTGTTCTCATTCAAGTGTACCTAGAAAAGCTGATGTGAAAAATCGGTATATTTAAAGGGTGAGATTGTGATAATCTAGTGTGACTTCTTGCTTGAAGAGGGACTATTGACTATAGTAGTTCCTCCATACAACCAGTGTTACTGCAGTTTGTGTAAATATGAATGAAAGTTGGGTAGTCACGGGTATTTTATTGTTGAAAAAATACTATTATAATCCAGATTGGGTATTTTAATTGAGAAATGCTGGATAGAAGTAAAAGCTTTCTAGACCTGTATACCTGTTCTTGAATTTGTTTTTGAGCGGTAGTAGACAGGGGATAAGAGCGATCTTTTTCTCATAAGGCCATAATGTGAATGAACAGTAAATTTTATTTATTTATTAACTAAAATAAAAATGAACTTGGCAAGCTCTTCAATGAGCTGCCAAGTCTGAGAGGGAGTTAATTTTTTTTTTTTTAATGTCATTAAGTAAGAAATTCTCTCCGTGGCAGTCAAGATAATTTATTGTTTTCTGCAGCTTATCAGTACATATACACAGCTTCAATTCATTATTTACCATGGCTAAGTTTGTACCAATGTGACAAAATTTAACTGTATTTCAACAGGCTCTACTGGCAATACTATATTTGTATTAAAGTTAGGCCTTTTGGCTGTGGTTTCAGAGGTAATTAATGCTAGCATAAATGACTCCTCTTAAAGATGCACTCCTGCCTTGCTTCTGCTGCTCATTTTGTCTCCGCATCCCAATTCAAATACCTATAGAGCTACACAAGCATTTGTATAGCCATATAGTGATTTGCATTGGGAAGCTGATCCAAATTAAACTATACTTTTCTTTCTTGTTGAGTTAGTTTTAATCTTGATTGATTTCACCAATGTGGTTGCTGATGTAGGTTCACAAATGTGAATGCCAGCTCAAAGGAGGAGCCAGGAGTGAGGTGGGATGTGAGTAAATACATGGGTGTCCTGGCTTTGGCTGGGATAGAGTTAATTTTCTTCCTAATAGCTGGTATAGTGCTGTGTTTTGGATTCAGTATGAAAAGAATGTTGATAACACACTGACGTTTTCAGTTGTTGCTAAGTAGTGCTTAGACTAGTCAAGGATTTTTCAGCTTCTCATGCCCAGCCAGCGAGTAGGCTGGGAGTGCACAAGAAGTTGGGAGGGGACACAGCCAGGACAGCTGACCCAAACTGGCCAAAGAGGTATTCCATACCATGTGATGTCATGCCCGGTATATAAATTGGGGGGAAAGCTGGCCAGGGGCTGCTGCTCGGGAACTGACTGGGCATCAGTTGACAAGTGGTGAACAATTGCATTGTGCATCACTTGTTTTGTATTTTCTTATTATTTTATCAATATTATTTTTATTATTATTTTCCCTTCCTTTTCTGTCCTATTAAACTGTCTTTATCTCAACCCACGAGTTTTTCTTTTTTCAGTTCTCACCCCTGTGTCACTGTGAGGGAGTGAGAGCGCAGCTGTGTGGTGCTTAGCTGCTGGCTGGAATTAAACCATGATAGTGGGGCAGCCTTACTTCAGTGGTGATGCTGGCTGGTGCTAGCTGCTCTTGAGACTTGCTACTGCAAGAGTACGAGGAATTCATAGGATGACACAAACAAAAGCAAGTTACAATACAGTCAGATCATTGAACAACTAGATACAGAGTTACTCATCTAGAGGATTTTTACCTAAAATACTCTATTCCTGTGGCTGGCATTCACTCTCTCTCATTTTTACTAGTAACAGCTTTCGTGGGATATACATACATTATGGCTTTTCTATTGCATTTCTTATCCTGACAATTTATTGTCTTTTTTACTTTATTTTAAATAAAAAAATAAATGCTTAAAATATTTAATTCTTCTCATTTGTGTGACGCCAGATGCAGTGATTAAGAAAGGTTGCAGTGCTGCTTAGTCATATGTAGCTGTTAATAACTGACTTTAGTGTCTGTTTATTTGGTCCGATTATTAAGTAGGTAGCAGCATTTAACAGAGTACTTAGATGTTGTATATTGGGAATTGATCTATGGCTTAACAAAATTAATACAGACAGCTCAAATTTGATTTAGCTATAGAGGAACTACGGAAGAATGAAGTACTTCTTGTTCTTTCTTTATGCAATAATGTTAGTCAACTGAAATGAGCTAATTTACAAG
This sequence comes from Pandion haliaetus, assembly GCA_013401275.1. Classification (NCBI taxonomy): domain Eukaryota; kingdom Metazoa; phylum Chordata; class Aves; order Accipitriformes; family Pandionidae; genus Pandion; species Pandion haliaetus. The sequence goes on along the minus strand of VYZV01017369.1, from coordinate 8,748 downwards.
AAGGAAAACACAACAAAGACAGCTGATCTCCAGCTTCATACCATGATTTGTTATTACAGTATGTGGTGGTTTTTTTTGGGGGGGTGGGACCCTAAACCCATGAATTGTCACCTCTAATATTATCAATAATCCTGAACTACGACTTTAGGTTTCTTATTTGTATCATATGGGAAACATGGCAGCTTAACATAAAATATTCCTATTAAAAAGTATGTTTGAAAAAGAATGAAGAGTAAGGAACAGTGCAGTAATGTAATGGGGAAAAACACAACAGGTTCACAGTAATGTTTCTGCTAAATGGGACAGAAATTCAGTTTGGTATAAATCAGCACAGCTGTGTTGGCATCAGCTTCACTGATGCCAACTTGCTCTGTGTGTGGTGTTTGTTGTTTTGTTTTGTGTGGTTTTTTGTTGTTTTTGTTTGTTTTGTGTTGTTTTTTTTTTTTTAACCCCAAACCACCCACTATAAAAAAAACTCCCAAGAAAAAACCTTATTGTTTCTTGAGAGGTGTGTGTTTGTACGTAGCTACAGGGTTCACAATTCTTGTCCTGTAGATGAAACTGCACATTTAAAAAAATACTGGAAAGGAGTTGGTGGGTGGGGTTTTCTTCCTAGAATTGCTGACTACTGTGGTTGTTTTCAATCCATCCAAGGATAGTCAAACGTAAAGTAATAGTGAGCTGCAAAACCCTGGACTGGTTTCACTGGTATTGCAAGAGTCTGAACAAGCCTCTCTCCTTCAGCTAATGTAAAAAGTCTCAAATACAAGTATAGCTTTCATTAAAATTTTTATTGACACAAAATAGTAAAAGGTGGATGCAAGGGACATGCAAGGTAGAAAGACTACATGATGATACATGGTTGCAAGTTGCCGTTTATCCTCTTCTGGCAATAGGCCGTCTTGTGGTTTTAAATCCCATGGGCAGTGGGATGCCCCTGTGTGGTCTTCAGAGCTTTTTACAATTCAAATTCACTGGTTTCGTCATGGCTACTGGCTGAGTAGAAACAAGAGAAATGGAGCCTCATATTAAATCTCTTTTTAAAACTTCTGGTATCGAGGATCAATTTAATCTTTACCTGTTGCAGTATGCAGACGTATGCTGTTAAATCCATCTGGACTTCTTAGTTTGTGTGAAGCATGGGACTGTTGCTGATCTGGAGCAGCAGTACTTGCACAGACTTGCCCTTGTGATTTCACTGCAGGAGAGGGAACCTGGCAGCCGGGTGGAAAGACCAACTGAAAACGAGGTGGCTTTATTGGGTTTCTTGAAAGAAGAGGACAGCTGTGTGTGAGGAGTTAGGGATTCATTCAAGTATTTGCTTAATGTTTCAGAAGGTTAATGGTATCAGTTTTGAGTTTGAGGAGCTGGTAGGACGAATGTGTTTGGATTTCTGGTTTCAGTGATCCTGTAGCCGAGATGAGAATTCTTCTTTGCCTGAGGCATTTGTCCAATATGTTTGGAATAGAGATGAGATCTCGAGCGTGGATCTGAACATAGCAAAAAGGTGTCCTGTACCTCTCCTTGTGTTAGCTGCTTTTGTACTTTTATCATGATGTGAATTTTACAACTAAGCCCAGACATTTTAGGTTTGGATTTGGAGACTTTTGAGAAAGGGCTGGGGAGTTCTGCATGAAAGATCTAGAAAAACAAGTCTCATTCTCTGTCTTGCATTTTCATAGTTAAGGTGAACATATTTTTCTGATCTTGGTAAGATCATAGTAATTGTGCATATGCTGTTTTCAAGTACGTACAACTTTTTTGTTCTTGTGGACTCTCACAGTATAATGTCGACATTATTTGACACTACAAAGCATTTTTTCCTGAAAGAAAAACTTGTGCTGTTGAGATATGCACACAATGAGGGATCATCTGATTTTTTTTTTTGCCTTAAATTGTTGAGTTTGTAGTATTTTATCCTCATGTTTATGAAATTTGGAATCTAATGTTAAATATAAATGCTAGTGTCCATGTTTATTGGTTGTTGAGCTTGCACAGAATTTATTTAATACACTTGCAGCTTAAAAAGGTGACAATTTGATTTGTTAAATTGCAGTGGATAGGAATAAGCAACAGTGCAGACATAGATGCTAATAAGTTTGCTAGTTTATTTGAAATATTCACCACATTTTAAGTTATTAAAAAGTGACAGGGTCTCAGCTGGACATTTTCTGCGACAGATAGTTGTAGCTGGCTTAGTGCTTTCGTGTATATTGACAAATCGCAACTTTTCTGGACATCTTATCTGGCTTCTCCGAAGTATTTTTATGTCCTGTTGAGTGTCTAGATCTTTTGGTATAGCTGGTAAGCAAAACATCCAGACTTCTCAAATGAGGTAACACCCAATTTTTTTAGTTAGTCACATCTAACAGCAAATAAAAATACTGGCTTCTCAGTGGAATAGTTTTCCCTGTTTCGTCCTTCTTGTTGCAAGTACAAGCAGCTGCTTCTAAAAGAAATTATCTGTCAGCATTAGTATTAAACTATCCATAAAAATGTTAATTTGAAATGAATTTCCAGATCAAACAGAAAACTTAATTAATGTCAGTTAATTAAATTCTTGGTGGAAATGAGAAAATAAGTACACAGATGCCCAAGACTGCTGCTGTCTCTTTGCTAATGAAGCAGCCAACGAAGCATTTTCTAGCTGTACCTGGAGGGGGCAGGTCCTTGGTGGGAACGATTTCCTTGAACAAACCCTACTACCTTCTGCATCATGTCCCAGGTGATGTAGGTTTAATTTTCCTACTGTTATCTTCTGTAGCATTATTAAATGGCAACATAAACAAATAAAAGAAAATAGATGTGAAGATACTTGACTGCATGCACTTCTCTCCAGGAGAAGAGCATGACACCTGTATCAGGTGTCAGAATTGTTAGTCACGGTCACTTAACTCTTCACCGCAGGCCTCGGTGATGAGTGCGATATAAATCTTGGAACCTGCCAGCTATAAGGGCTCTGTGTGCGCAGGTAGGCTTAGTTGTAAAACGAATCCGGGCTCACTGACTGTAGCACTTGTCAGCAGATTCTGTCCATATGGAGAAGCTCATTGATATTCAGCTTGTAGACTACTTTTGATTCTCTTGCTTGCCAGATATCACTGCAGTACCACTGCTGGATTGCAGGTGTTTTCTACTGTCACTTGGAAATAGCTTCAGTGCATACTTAACATGGAATTTGCAGTTTGAACAATAAATCTACAAGAGTTATTTGGAGAGTCATATAGGATTTAATTGTGCCTTTAATCTCAGGGTGTTCTGAAGTCCTTGGGGGTTTTGTAGCTTTTAAGCCAGGTATGACCTTGATGCACAAAGTTGAAACCACTTGACCTTGGGGAGTGAAAGTTGTGTGCAGTTGTTCATATTTCTCCTTCCCACTGTGTTTGTGGTGGTTTTGGGTGGGGTTTTTTTGAGTGTGTTCTTTTTGTTGTTTTAAACATAGCTGTTCTTTGTATGGCACTGTTGTGCATTCAGAATGACATGCTATCACAATACAGGTGCTCCATTCCTATGGCACGTTGGTAGGCGGTCTTCGCCCTGTGATAATAGTCTAATGCAGATCTTAATGAAATATAAGTGGGATGGTAGGAAAAGAAATCTCTTTATGTTCCTTTAATTCTTCATTGAAAAATAGGTTTCTACTTAAGACTATAAAAATCAAAATGTTTTTTTTCTCAGCATTCATGTCCTAGTGGTATAAGTGATGTCTGCACCTTCCTCTCCTTGTACTGATGCAGGCACCAGTTATATCTGAAAGTGTAGTGTTCAAAATGTAATCTTTCTGTCCATTATTTCTCGAAAAGCAAGTGGCAGAGGCCTGTAAGCTATGGGCTCATCAGGTTGCATGTAACTCTGCATTTATTGACTGGCAAATATTTTTATTCCTTGGAACTTGAAGGGGAAAATATTTGTTTTTTTCTTTTCATTGTTTTCAGATGAGACATATTTTCCTTTTGAGATTTATCTTACATACTAGGCAAGATTAATATGTAAGTGTTTGGGGGGGGGGCAGGGACTGACCTGCGTGTGAATAGGCAAGTTTCACCATGTCTGCCTAGTCTACACTATGTGCTAGATTTTCCCCCAAAATATTTTGACTAAAGTGCACTCTTTTCTATGTGATGTTTTATCTCACTTTTGTCAGGAGTATTTTCCAGAGGTTAAAGCTAAGTTTCAGGCTTGTTTTTAGAAATACAGCCTTCAGAATTTTAATTTTAATAATTTTGGTACATAGATTCCTGTCACAGTTGGAATGGAAGTGTAGCTTTTGTTATTAAACCTAACTTTTGAGTGGGAGATAGCAGTAGTTACAGTACAGTTCACAGGTCTCAACTGGAATGTGAGAAGTTGCCTTGATCTGAGACTTCCTCTTTCTGGTAGAAAAGGAAATACTATTTGTACTAATGAAGGGACTTTGGTAACATGAATATGCTGTGATGTTTCATAGAGAAATATTTTCTGTTTCATTTGAGGTCACATTGTTTGGATTAGTGGAACAATTCTTCATCATTTTCAAGTGTTCAGTGTTTTTGGGATGCTTCCAGGGCTCCCCAGTGTGTGATATACTGCTGATTTCAGGCGTTGCACTTTTCTGTGTGATGGATAAATGGCTGCACTGTTGCTCTGTGTCCTAATTTTTCTCCTTCTAAAAAGAAGAAACCTGATTAATACTTCCCTTTTTCTGATGACAGCTGTACATTGAAAAGACTTTAACATGTTTTGAAAAATTTCCTCATCTATTTTGCAGCTGCATAGAGTCCTGGAGCTATCATGTTTCATCACTCAGTAAAATAAAATGCAATGTTCACAGACTGTTGTGTGGACCATGCGTTACACAAATCACAGATACATAGATCAATGAAAATGTTTTTGTCAATTCTGTGCTATGAATTAATACCCGAGTTAGGTTTTAAAATATGTGGGATGAATGCTAGTTTGGAGCTTGCCAAATCTATAGATGAAAAATAAAAAAAGCTGCACAGACTCCAATTCCCATTACTATTTAGTTTATAGGTGTTGGAATGACCTTCTAAACTGTGCAGTGATAATTGCCTATTTTACATAATGTATAAAGCTTCACAGAAGAGTATTTGTAGCGATGGAACATGTATTAACAATTATTGTCTGGTAACTAATAAGAATGTAAAGCCATTCTATAAATAGTACAGATAGGCTCTAAAGGGAAAAATGAGCAAATATGCTTAGGCAGATCAAAGCACGACTGGTTGCACTGGGGCCCATGCTGCATATTTAATGTAACAGCAGCTTATAGACTGTGTCTGTGTTAGCAGGTAGCATGGCACTGTAGTAACAGATCTAGAGAGGAAAACTGAGGGTCCAACATCCCTCTGTTTTAGCAGGTTTTTCAGGCTAGATCAAACCGTGGCCTTACTCTTTGGGCAGAACGTAACTTAGTTATGCCTCTCACAGACAGTTTAACCTGGAAGGAATCCAGTTTTGCATACTTCCATGTCACTTCCCAGCACAAACTAAAAAACAGTAAATAGAGATGATGTGGAGATTTGCTCCAAAAGCACTCTTCCAATCTAAACTAAAATGCTATTTATAGAATTGCATGGAATGTCAGTAGTCTTTTATCCCATATTTATGATCTTGACATTGGATAGAATATCTTAATGAGATTTTTTTGGGAATAAATGGAAATTCTAGTAGGGTTGATATTTCAGGGGCAGAAAGGGGATCAAGAGTTTATGCATTAATGTATTGAAGACTGACATTTATGACTTGTGTTTGTATACGCTCTGCCTCTCAAGGTTAATACTAAATTAATGAGAAAGTTTCTAGCTGGCCACTGCATTGGGCTTACGTGGCAAGGTTTTGGTAGCAGGGGCTGCAAAGGTGGCCTGCATGAGAAAAGGCCAGGGCCTGCCCCCTGCTTTGGACATAGCTTGTTTCAGCATGCTCCAAAACAGATCCACCATTGGTCAAAGCTGAGCTCATCAGTGAAGCTGGTGACACCTCTCTGATAAGATTTTTAAGAAAGGATAAAAAACACAGTGCAGCAGCTGTGAGAGAGGAGAGTGGGGAAATATGTGTGGGAAGCAACTCTGCAGACCCCAAGGTCAGTGAAGAAGGAGGAGGTGCTCCAGGTGCCAGAGCAGAGACTCCTCTGCAGCCCATGGAGAAGAGCATAGTGAAGCAGGTTGTCCCCTCGCAGCCTATGAAGGACTACTGTGGAGCAGAGATGCACTCTGCAGCCTGTGGAGAGCCCGCGCTGGAGCAGGCTCCTGGTAGGAGCTATGGCCCCTGGAGAGGAGTCCACAGAGGAGCAGGTTTTCTGGCAGGAACAGCAGCTCGTGGGAAGGACCCACACTGGAACAGTTTGTGAGGGACTGTATCCTGTGGGAGGGACCCCATGCTGGAGCAGGGGAAGTGCATGAGGAAGAAGGAACAGCAAAGACAAAGTGTTATGGACTGACTGCAATCCCCATTCGCCATCCCCCTGCACTGCTCAGGGTGGGGAGGAGACAGAAGAATTGAGACCAAAGGAGTGAAGTTGATCCTCCCCAGGATCATACTACTCTATTTTTAATTGCCAATAAATTAATTTCCCCAAGCTAAGTCTTGTTTTGCTCGTGAGGGCAATTGGTAAGCGATCTCCCTGTCTGTTTCGACTTAGGAGCTTTTTAATCTTATTTCCTCCCCCTGTCCTGTTGAGTAGGGGGACTGAGAGCAGCTCAGTGGGCATCTGGCAGCCAGCCAAGGGTCCACCCACTACAGGTACCTGAGGGTGTGGACACACTTAAACTATGTTCCTGGGAGATCTCTCCAGTCCAACTTCACTTAAACTGCCAGTGATGATAGCATGAGCTAATTCAGCAGTTTTGTTTTTGTTGTTGTAGATTACAATGCACTCACATGATCCTGTTTATCAGCACAGCCCAGAGCAGTAACTTCTAGCAGAGCTGAAGACAAAGAGCAATGACATGTTCAACGAGTGCTGTAAATCTAGGACAGGATGTCTGAATGATGTTGTCCTACATTTTCCTTTATGCTCTCTTAGTGTACTACTAGATAGCATCTGTCCATGTTAACAAAAAAAAAAAAAAAAAAAAAGTTGTCTTAAAAAACCCCTTCTTAACATTTCCAACTACTGATCTGTAGTAATTGGTTTTGAAACAATATTTATTGATGTTCCAGTGGATTTTTTTGAGCAATTTTAGCAGGTAAGTGTTAGAACTACTGAAGTCATTACTTCCGTTAGGAAAACTCAACATATTATCTCTCTTGCATCCTAGTTACAGCAATGGTATGATATGGGAAGCTTGTAGAAGAGATTATCAAATTAGGATTAGTGGGAATACACTTGAATATGGAATATGAGGTGGTTTTGGGGATGGTTTTATTTGACGTATCTTAAACATTCCTGCTGCTGTAGAATTGTTGTTTAATAGTTATTTGGTTTGGGCTTTATTTGACTAAGCTGCCTTTCTTGGCAATTTCTGATTCCTTTTTAATTTAAAACAACTTTTTATGCAGTATTTTGTATGAGCTTCCCCTCTCCAACCTATTTTTGCTTGCCTTTTATCTGTCATGCATCTTTCATCAGTTGAGTTCATAGATTTCTTTTTAGTGGGAAAAGAGTTGTTTCCAATTAAAAACTTAAAAAAAAAAAAAAAAAACCAAAACCCAAAACTTTCAGCCTCAGATTTGAGAATAACTTATTTTAATACAAAGATGTTACAAAATTGCTATAACATGAAAACTATTTCAGTTCCCTTTTATTATTTTAAATATTTTTTTTTTCTCCACAATTAAAACACCGGCAGATGAGTTTGTTTCCAAACCATTCTTCTTCATTCTGAGACATATATGAAAAGTCCTTCATTTAAAATTTGGTCTAAATCCTGTAGTGCCATGTGAAAGGCTGTACCTGTTTGGTATTGTATTTATATGAACTTACAAGCTTGAACTTAAAATACTTATGGCTGAATGATGTGTCGGGGAACTGTGTGGTATTGGAATAGCAATGGCATACAAATTGCACTGAGAAATAGTTACTTCTGAGGTCTAAGAATATGAAATTTGCCTTGCTTGCGCTGAAGTGGCCACATAGCAATTGTGTCTGGCAGTCAGACCATCGCAGTAGCTTATAAATATTGTAGTTTCCTACTCGTATGGTATCCGTATTAACTTGGAGCTACCTAAAAGGTAGCTATAATGTTTTTAAAATTAAGCCAATATAGAACCATCTTACTTATATCCCTTTTGTGCTGATAAGTTTTTCCACAGGTCTCAGCTGTGTGGGCTTTGGAGAATAGCTGTGCTTTTCTCTCTGTTTACGGAATTTTTTTGTCATTCTGAAAGTTGCTTATAGTTCAGTGGACCCCTTTACACTATCTTCTGGCACAGCCTTGTGTGTCCTATTTCTTCTCTGTCTTTCTAAGCCTGTGCAGTTGCTTTGCTTTCATACTCACAGAAAGGAAATTTCCATAAGTTTTCCGTTAGGCTTTTGTTTGTTTTTTTTTTTTTCAGCACTGTGTATGCAGAAAGATAGAAAATACTGCTGATCTAATATACAGGTGTGAAGGATGAAAACAGGCATGAGGCAGTGGGAAAATTGGTACTTAAATCTGATGGACTTAATTGTATAACAAGGTAGTAAAAATGTAAAACATCTCAATAATTTTTTCATTTATTTTTTTTAATTTTTGGGTTGCTTGCTTGTAGTTTTGTGCATTAAATTACCTATGATGCGAGTTAGAGTTTTAAAATGCCTTTCTAGTG
>VYZV01017368.1:1104-28259 GCA_013401275.1 Pandion haliaetus | reverse complement strand
AAATGCTACGAGGAGGTTTTTTGGCCGTGGATTCCCTTTCTCCAACACCACCATCTCCAGTCCGGCTCCCCGGGGCTCCCGTAGCTCTGGCCCAGACACGGCTGCCGGCCCAGGCCCTTCTGCCGAGCACCGGCCCGGTTCCTGGTCCCCTGGTCCCCTCTCCACCGGTGGCGGGGCTCCATCTAGTGCCGGTTGCGGCGGCGGGANGCATCCCGCGGGGAGGTCCACTCAGGAGCGAGCTGCCGGCTCCGAGGGGTGGTGCTTTGGGAGGGAAAAGGGGAAAGGAAATCAGGGCCGATTCCTTGAGGTATCTTGTCTTTCGGTGGGGGTCGTCAAAGGTTTCTGTCGTGTTCTTTCTGCTAGTGCTAACAAGGGGAGGGGGGCGGGGGGGGTGTGTCCTGTGCCGCTCCGCTCTCTTTGACCTCAGCCCCTTCTGTTGCTCTTCTTGCCGGTTTAATGATTACTGAATCTTTGTCAGTCTCTGCCTAATTTAATGCGTCTAGCTTAGACTAATGGCATCTCTGCTGGAGGTCTTCAAAGAAGCTTAACTCTCTCCATTCACTACAGGGGGAATTTAGCACTTTCTCCAGAGAACCTGCTCCTGGAGGCATAGATTAGGGGTCTGGATCCTAACAAGGGAAATGTGGGCATTTTCCTTCAAGACTCATGAAACAGCTCCTTAAACAGCACTGGCTGTGGCTCTGCACAAACCTCAGGAATGGACCAGCACTTGGCTAGTTGTGTTGGAAGCATCCTGGGAAGGAAATGTGCTCTGAAAGGTATTTTTCACCGACTACCTCCTGTAGCTTTGTGCAAACCCCTTCTGCTGTGTGGAGAAGCAGATATGCAACGCTCCACATGTCCAGCCCTTACAGGAGGGTCTTTCTCCTGACTGTACTTTCTCACGCAGTGCTGTGTTGCCTGAGCTGCTTTTCACGTGTGCATCATGAGGAGTTTGTGTTAGCTCCAAGGTTCTCCATTTGCCTCTATATTCCCGAGTCTCTGCTCAGTAGCGACGATGGGGCCAGATGATGTCTGTCCGCTCCTTTTTTAATCCAGTGGAAAAACATTTGGCACAACTCCCTGGCATGTTTTAAAGCACATGGGATTCCCATCTGCTCCTCTATGAGCCAAGTTCACATCTGCTTAGCTTTCAGGGCCAGCTAGGCTTGGATGTGACCGGTTCAGCATTAAGCTCCTCCAGCTCTGAGGGCTGAAAACTCCTGTCTGCACAAGATGCTCAGCTCTCACTTTCCAGCCAGTGCAGGCTGTGTCGTAACGGTGCTGAACAGTGACATCTTGTTGCTGAACACTTTGAAATCGTGTTATGAGCATGTTAAAAGTCATATACATTTTCCAGAAAATGCAATGTTAAAGTTTTATTTCTATCTTTGTATTTCCAAACCATTCTTCAGCAGTTTATATCTGATTAAAACCCCAATGATTCCTTGCTAATTCAATGTTAACAAAAATATACAAATCATAATCGCTGTATTACAACATTAATTATTTTCAGACAATGTTAGTAAAGAGCAGCTCAATTTATGTGATAGCATATTCTATCCAAACCATTATTCATTTATAACACTTGCTACTAGAAACTCTAACTGCAGCTAGCATCTTGTAAAATGTAAAAAAGAAAACTATTAACCAGTATATTCTCATCTTGATTCACTGTGATATAGACAAAGGTATCCTGTTAATCATTATGAAAGCCGTATTTACAAAACCTCAAACCTCATCATGAAAATAACATGTCTTTTTATCTGTATTAAAAAACCCGTCAAGCCTCTGTTTATTGTCCTGAGAGTCTGGGAGAAAGTTAAAGAGACGTACTCTCATTTTATTGCAGCAGGGTTCATACACCCAGGCTAACTTCTGGGAATTGGGAGTGATGATATTACACTCCTAAATTGCTACAGAAGATAATTTCTTTTAAATTAAACATTGTTATTTGATATTAAAACACGCAGAGCCCAAAGAATGGAATTAGCTATAACTCAAAGTGAGACTTCCCGTTGGAGTCTGCCATCTGGATCTTCTAGAGCAGAGAGGCAGAAGGTCATCTCCAAATAGTGCTCCTCCTGCTTGTTTTAGATGCCTATTTTAGGTCAAAAGGAATCACTCACTGTAAGTGCCTTGCTCTCAGCAGCACGTGCAGAATGTAGCCTGGATGACTAGAGACGACCCGAGCACCTAAAGCTCGATGAAATGAACTCCCCTGAAGTGGACACCTGTTGGGAACTTCACAGCAACTGAGGTGTTCAGGGTAAGAGAGTTACACACACTCAAATTTATAGTTCCTTGTAAACCAAGGCTGATATTTTAAAATTTGGGCATCTAAAGTTGGCTACTCCCATGGCCTTTTTTTCCAACGCTCACTGACATCTGGAGAAGATGTAAGTAGCACTTCTGGAAATCACACCAGTTCTCTTCAGATGCACAGTCTGTGCTTGTAAACATTGACTAAAACCCCATGGATTTTCTTGTGTTTGCTTGCAATGTGGCAAGAACAGTCTGAATTCAATGCATTGATTAGATGCTATTTACATAAAGCCACGAAAATAGATATCCAGTTGTAGAGAGACAGAGAAAAGACCATTACTCCTGTCTTGTGATAGACGTGTTTGCTGAATTCAAAGAAATGAATTGTGTCTTCTCCTCAGAGTAACACAAATAGGGACTGGCCATAAGAAATGTGAATAGAGCAGCAGTTGGTAACATTTTCTTTTCTTAGTGGTCATATAAACATTTATGCTACACAGAGTTCATGAAAATACTGAGATCAAATCCAGAAGCCAGATTATTTTTCAACCTCAGAGTCTTCATGCTGGAGCGCAGTCGGGGATAGCAGAGATTCCTCATCCCTGCTTACACGTGGTTTAGTTTTGATGCTGAAATTGTGGGTAGAAACATTCTTCTTTGTATTCTGGTAAACCTAGAATTGGGAAGAGGAAATAAAAGATATCTTCTGTTATTACTTACTGCACTTGGAAAACTGCTTTTCTCCCTGTGAAGCAGGCACTTGTAAGGTACAGCCCACCTCCTCTTGAGGGAGAATCACTCATATCTGCCCGTTTCCTTCCCACTGACTCCAGCAGGAGTCCCAACAGCTGCCTAAGTGAGATGGATCTAATCCAGCCAAAAAGAGCTGGCTTGAGGAAGGGCATTGGACTGCAAAGGAGGATTTTTTTTTTTTTTTCCAGGTACAGTGCTTTGAAGTTGCTCATTAGTTTGCCTCTACACTTGGCAGCTTCTGCCAGGCTAACAGCCTGCAGAGAGGCTCAAGACTGCAAAGGCAAGAGTCATTCATAGCTCCCCACCTCCCAAAAGGTTCACAAAGACACTGCACTGGGAAATAGCGTGTCCAGCCTGGAGCGGATACCCAGGTAGGAATCGGTAGTTTAGAAAGGAGTTGCTTATCCTCCAGGAGGAAGAGACCACAGTCTGGTAAGGATGGACTATGACTTCCTCAGATCCTGTTTATTATTCTGACCTTTGAGATTGACACAGGGCCCTCTGTCTGTAAGGATGTGGCAGCACATACTTATGGTGGCGCCCCATGAGATCCCTGGCAGGTGGCCCAGGCTCAGCTCCCCTCCGATGGCAGCTATCAGCATCACCAAAGCCAACTGCACTGGCTCCTGCACAAGGGAAGCACAGGCTTCCCATAGCACAGGCTGAGAGATTTCAGCCTTCCAGAGTCCCAGTGCAGGCAGTGGGAGGAAAGAAATCCTCATCAGGGAGGTCAGGATTCCTCCTGATGGCAGAAAAAACATCCCCAAACTCTTACGTAGATCCATGGGCAATGTATCCGTAAGGCAGTGGTGCACTTGAGCAGAAACCAGACTATTTCTCAGCTCACTGTGATCTATGGGGCTACGCAACAACAACAACAAGAAGAAACATTTTTCTTCTTTCTGTGTTTACTTACTGCTCCTTCTGCCTCAGACAGCTGACAGGCAAGAGAGGAAACCAGCCAAGAAAAAGAAGGTCTTTTTCTGGAGTCAAGGGCCCAGCAGGACTGCATCATGTGATAGCTGTAGGACCAAAGAGTTGGTACAGAGAACACGTTAGCTGTTGGACTCTCTGCAAACGACTTACCTGGAAGTGCTGAATTTGGATGGGAATCACTGGAATGACTTCATAGAAAGAGGCCAGATTTAGCATGTTGCATCAGAGGAAAAGATAAGGACAAAGGGTGAAATGAAGAACATGGCTTTACCAGAGTCCTTAGTAAAATCCTCCTCATAGGACTGGGGCCAGGATTTCACCCTGGCTGGCACATACTGGCATGCTAATCTTGTTTCCCAGCTTCCATGCAGAAAATGGTAGGAAGACAATTCCTGTCTGTCTCTGGGGCTCAACCTGCTCCTTGTGGACTCTGTAGTCTTGAGGACACTTTTCACAGCAAATCTTTTTATGTAATTTGACATCACAAAAACTTTTCTGAAGTTTAAATGCCACCTTAGAGATTTTGCAGTTTCATCAGGGACCAGTGCAGTGTCTATCTGCTAAAGTTCCTTGCAAACTTACTAGGTCAATAGGTTCCCTGACATTTATAAGCCCCACAGCAATCTTTCATGGGTCAATCTGTCAGATTCACCTGCACCTTTAATGTCATTACATTCTTTACATGGAGAGGATGAGAACAGTATAGTGTCATAGCAAGGCACTGAGTCCCTAGACCATCTATGAAATATCTGCCAGAAGAACTCAGACAACCCAAACTCCGTGCTCCAGGTCTTGTAGCTCGTCATCACCTTCTCTTCTCCTGTCCCCTGGGGCCCACCTCTAGGCAGAGTCCACCCAAACATTGAGGCACAGGCTGAAAATCATGTGCTGAGAGCACAGGAATAGCTCCCACCAACTCTTTCTTAGCAGGGTTTTTCTCCAAGAGGATCCCTAGCCTCCTGGAACAGAATCAAACATGCTAAAGCTCAATTGAAAAAAAAAAAAGTTTAGGAAAAAAACTCAACAGAGATTTAGTTAATTTCCAAAATTAATATGGTATAACACAGCTTTTGCACAAAGAAAAAAAAGTCTGTGATCTGAGAACAAAAAGTTCCCTGGGAAAGGAAGGCACAATTAAATAAAGATAAAAAAATAATCCTTTCAAACACACATAACCTTTAGTGTTGATCACTTTTGCTTTAGGACAAAATCTGCAAGATCAAGCAGCCTTTTTCAGAGCTAGAGGAAAATCTCACTTTGTGTGATTTTTTGGAGCAAAGTACAGAGTACGATAAATAAAAGGTCATACAAACAGTGACCTAGTAAATATAAATTCCCATGCTGCGCATCACTCAGAAAATACACTTACACATCTTTTGTAGCATAATACGGCCGGTCCATTTTAAATCCACTTTGTATTAATTTGTAGAATTTTGTATCAACCTGAATACCAGGGTAGGGATTTACACCTATGGAAAATATTGGAGAATACATGTTAAATCAGAAGTTGCCAAAACCAAGCAGTGCTCTTTTGTTGCATTACAGAACATACCCAAAGAGAATATTTCCCACAGTAATATTCCATAAGACCAGACATCACTCTTCATTGTGTACGTCCTCTCAAATAAGCTTTCAGGAGCCATCCACTTAACTGGTAAACGAGCCTGTACAGACAGGGGGAAAGGAGGCCAGGTCATGCTGTGACACAGGCTTTCTAGATGACTCACTGTAGTTCTCATGCTTGGGTAGGATCAGTTCATGTTTGCTACCGTGAAAAGCTGGGCCTCGCTTAGTAGCCCCTTTAAATTTCCCTTAAAGAGAGAATTAGGCACTTCTAAGGAGACAATTCATCTCATCCATTTTAGATTACTATTAAAGGAGATGAGCTCAGCCCTGGAAGAGCCACCTTTCCTCCTCTGACTTCCAGAGTGAGTAGCTCAGATGGAGATGTCCACTCTGTACTTCATCATCTAGCCAGAGGATCTGGTGTATCCCCCCCCACCGTGCTATTGTCCCTGTGCTATTATTGTCCATAACAGTAAGCAATTCCCAGCATTTTCCACCGACGGAGTTCAGTGTGCTTTAGGAAGGACATGGGCACCATCTCATTTACAGTACTAACTTGATTAGGTTAATTATAAGCTAAGAAGCTGAATTTACCCAGGGTAGGAAAAAGTGAGATTTCTGCACTGCCTGTACAGATATCGATAAAGGTAACAAGGAATTTGAAAATGAAAAGCTTCACTTTCTTGGTTCCTTATCATTCTTACCACGGTATGCAAAATAGAGAGCACTCAGGAACTTACATTGCCCCTGACAATGTAGTCGGAGTTGTTCACTACATCTCTGGCAAGGCCGAAGTCACATATTTTCACTACTTTTCCATGGGTCACTAGTATATTCCGGGCGGCGAGGTCTCTGTGAATGCACTTAGAAGGAAAGGAAGGGTTAATGCTCTGCAGAATTTGGTATCAGAAGGACATAATTCCCTCGTCTCACATAGAGCTCTCTGCATTGCTGCCTCTTTCCACTTAAGCAGTTCAGGGAACGAACAAGCTGGACAGTCCCCGGTTGCTCGTGGCAAGGGACAGGGCCAGTGCAGGCAGAAGTGTGCAGCACTTCTTAAGGGAGGGCCACGTCTAATACTGCAGTCCAGTCTTTGCCATAAAGCTGGGGAAGGTGGTATAGTTCAAGCTTGCCACTGTGTGGCTCTGTTCCTCAGTCTGCCTTTTATAGACAGGCGTATTTCTGCCGTCTTTTCTATCTAAACAGTTTGTTACCCTTCACCATACCGATTTGGACCCAAGAAACTCCATTCCTTTGGCAACTTGATAAGAGAAGCAAAGAAGGTCTTCAAAAGTGAGCACATTAAAATCCTCTTCTTCATCCATCTGTCTGCTTGCATGCTTAATTTTATCTGTAAAAAATAGCCAGGAGTTTGAGTTTTCCATGGTCTTCCTCACTCTCTGATTAATTCCACTGACTCTCATAAGGATTTTCCCATGTTCCTACCAAGAACAACAGCACAAAGAGCATCCTTCTTTTGCATCCTTTGCTCAGACACAAAATAAAGGAAAGGGTATTTTCATACTCAAATAGTATGTATAGCATGACCAGAAACATAAGCCTCTGGTCTTAAGTCCTGTTGTATCCTTCTCCAGCCAGGAGGGAAGAGAGACATATGATAGAAAGGGGCCCCTTGTACAACTGAATCTAGTCTGGTTACATCAATAACGTAATAAATACAATAATAACAGAATTACTAGACAGAAAAGCGGTTAATCTCTTACCTTCCCCAGAATACAGCGCAATCCCATTTGATCCACATGTCACATTCATGTTTTGACTTCTTTGTGTGATGTCAAATTCATCCTCTCTGCATAGCATTGTATTCGTGCTGTACTTCAGGTGAGTTCCCTTCCTAGAGTGGATGACACACTTTCAAATGTTACACAAAGCGTGTCACGTAATCTTCTATACATAAACTGCTTTGCAGTGAAAAAGCACTATCAGTTAGTTATTGCTATTAAAAATCTGGGCGCACACACATGAGTCTTCTCAAAACTGGAAAGAGAAACAAGAGACTGCTTGTCTTCTGCCATCCAGTGAGAAGACTCCATCATAAGGAGAATCAAATCTCAGTTCCTCCCAAGGCATTGCTTATTAAAGTAGGTGAAGGCACATTGTCAAGAATTCAGTAATTTCACTAGTTTACAGCACAGCTGAGAATGCAGCTTAAAAAGAGACAGAGACAGTAGCTTCACAAAGTATTAAACAGTTGCCAAATGCTTTACCTGGAATTTTGGTCCAAATGGATATTGTGGTAAAAGCTGAAGTTGTGCTGTTTAAAAATATCCGTCAGTGTCCAGAGAAACTTTTCTCTCTTGCTCCTTAAGTAGTTCAGAAGGTCACCATAGCAACAGTATTCAAATATCAAGTAGATTGGGCCTGAAATAGTTGGAAATGTGAATGCCTCCTGCTATCTATAGCACTCTCCCCATTAAAGTCCTAATGATGCCTCATCCTCTCCCAGGACTAATCTGTATTAAACATCCCAAGCATCTTCCCTTCCCGGGAAGATAACCTGTACTGATGGGCAGGTAATCTTTACTGACTGTAATTACTGACTGTAATGTCCCTTTGGAAAGTCTCTGTAGCTGATTCCTCCCTGTGGTGCATCTCCCAAGGCAAATCCCTGTGAAGGCACAAAGATCCTTCCCCGTACCAATGGCACTGGGGAGGACAGCACAGGCTATAAAGGTGCACAAGCAAAACATGACCCCCGCTAATTACCTCAATGGTGTGAATTGGTATCCTTTGACCTATGCCCTTTCATTTATCTGCACTACCTTCATGCTCTAGAAATACCATTTTTTTACAAAGGCCACCTGAAACCCAGGTGTGCCTGCTGAGAGGACCTATAGGAGGGAAAGGCCTTGCAAGGGGATGTGTCTGAGTGGAGCACTGGTCAGGCCACTTTCTCAGGAAAGGAAAAGCACCTCCAATTCCTGACCCAGGCAGGCTCAGAGAAAAGCCATGACAAGCCAGCGGGAGCAGAACAAACGGCCCAGGAGCTCAGAGCGGTCACACATCACCCCTGCAGAGTCTTACACTGCCATCACCACTTTTGGCTCAGAAAGACTGACTACAAATTTGTGGACATTTCTGCCAGAAGGGCCCTGTCAAGCAAGGCAGGCCATGCTGGAAAAAGTCTGTAAAGTCTCTCAGAGAATGGATGTGAATCTCTTGAGACCCATGTAAATGCTTCTGAACACGGGACTTGGATAAGGCTGGAAGTGTTCCTGCCCTACCCTGCCAGACTAAGCAGGTCTTCCCCGCAGCTCTCCTGCCTACACCATCACATCTTGCTGAATTTTCCAGAAGGCGGCAGCAGCCTGTATAGTTTCAAATCAGCTAAAGCCACCACCACCAAATCTGCTTTCCTCTCATGCCTTAAATGTCTTTCCATGACAGTATTGCTGTTGATGCAAACTGGGGAAACAAGAGTTAACTGTTCTCCTTGGTCTTTCTGATTTAATAAATATCCGTGGCAGAAAATCTGTCAAGTTTTTCAGTGGCAGATGTTATAATTCATGATATGGACAAACACTGGGTAAACCCCTGGCCTTTCCCCAAGGTGATGTGTTCTTTAGCCTCTCTTCATCCGCTCCTGTTCACTGCTGGACTGGCCAGAGAAGGAGTTCGTGGGACAAGAACGTTGCCTCAATGATAATGTGAGTTACACAATAATCAATTAGTGATAATATCTTGCCACTTTCATCTTAGTCCATCTTTGCTTAGTTCTTTCCATCTTCAGTTTATTTTTCCATTAAATCCTTTAAAAGGTTCTCTCTCTTTTCGTTACTCACTTCTCTTTCTTTGGGTGTCCCTCCCGGCCACCCCTGCTCTTTTTCAGCTTCTTTTCGTTCCTGTCTAGCTTTTAGCTATTTTCCCCTTTCTTTCTACAACTTCACTGTTTGGTGAGCCACATGATTTAAAAAAAAAAAAATAGTATTCTTATTTGAACATAATCTTGTGCATACAAAAGTACCTTACACCAGATAAGTTTTTCCTTTTCACTTAATAATCTAGCCCGTATCAGTGCCATCACCACTGTAACAGGAAAACCTCTTCTATAGAAAGGCTGTTGTATCAGTTCATGCAAGTACAATTAGAAAGGACCCATTTCTGTATACATGCATGCCTTAACTTTGCTTTCAGTTCATCTTCATCTTATTTTGGGCCAGCACAGAACAGCAAAACTGGTTGGGCAAAGACAGGATTCAGAGGTGAAGACAGAAACAGCAGCCTGAGGAACAATTGTGCTTGGATGTTTTTAATGCTGCTTTCAGCAATAAATTTTTGATACTTCTTTTCTGTTCGGGAGTCCTCGTTAGTCTGGAGGTTTTAATTGGTACCTTTCCACAATTGCAACTTACCTGACACAGTACAAGCTCCTAGTAGGTTCACAATATTTTCATGGCTTCCAATATGAGTCATCATTTTCAGCTCAGACATTAGAGCATCTTCTTCTGAAGCATCAGGTTTTTCTGTAAATTAGTAACACAGATTTGGAAATCTCCAGCAAAGAACTAAAAATGTAAACGGTTGTGCTGCTTTGTCACATGTGAATCTTCATTTCAAATTCATTGGACTGACAGTACATTTGGGAACATCCTAAAAAATTGTTGTACAGTATAAAAAGATTTAGCCAAAGGTGGAAAGTAAATGTGTGTGTGAGTGTGGATTATTTGAATGTTTGGGAAAGCAGTCATAAAATGTTAGTATTTGTCATTCTTGGGCTGGCAAGGAATAACGGCAGTGTATTAAAGCGTTCACAAGCACAGAAAAAATGGCAGTCAACCCTGTTGGAGAGAAATGCTATGAGAAAAAAAGTCTTAACCGACATACGGCATGCAACCAGTTGCAATCCAGTAGCTAAGAAGGCGACCCTGTGTTTCGGTAATGGCTTTAGGCTTGTTTTTCAGCAAGCATTTGGTCCTCATGATCTCAGTGAACTGGGCATGTGAACCAAAACAATCAAGTTGAACTTCCACAAGGACAACTGCAAAGGAGTAGACCAAGGAAGCGTAAAGCTGATGCACATGTGCAAATAGGGGATGAAGAGCTGGACAGCAGTGCTGGCAGGAAAGGACTGTGCTGGCAAACAGGTGAGCAGGGTGCTGGTGCCGCTGCCGACGTGAAGCTCATCCCATTATGTATCAACAGGTGGATGAGGTGGGGGTTAGTCTCTTTTCCCAAGTAACAAGTGATAGGACAAGAGGAAACAGCCTAAAGTTGTGCCAGGGGAGGTTTAGATTAGATATTAGGAAAAATTTCTTTACTGAAAGGGTTGCCAGGCATTGGAACAGGCTGCCCAGGGAAGTGGTGGAGTCACCATCCCTGGAGGTATTTAAAAGACTTGTAGATGTGGTGCTTAGGGACATGGTTTAGTGGTGGACTTGGCAGTGTTAGGTTAACAGTCGGACTCGATGGTCTTAAAGGTCTTTTCCAACCTGAATGATTCTATAGTTCTGTGAACAGTTGTAGTACTTGGGACGCAGTGAGGCAGCCCTCCTCCTCTGCTTGCTGCCAGGGAGGCTTGCTCCTGGACACTGCTTTTATGAGGGGTCAAGACAGTTTGGAGAGAGGCCGGAGCAAAGCAGCAAGGAGTATCAGAGGTTTAAGAAGCCTGGCCCATAAGGAGGGATGGAAAGAAATTGCTTTGTGTCATCAAGAAGGAAAGACTACAGGAAGATGTGCTGGGAGTTTTGCAAACAAGCTAGCTCAGACATAGAAGGAGAAGGGAGTGCAACAGCTAGACAGCACTACAAGAAAAAGGGATTTTGCACCAAAGTCCACAGAGTTGCCAATGTGACCAGCAGGCTAATCTGCACTATGAATTTGTGTTCATCCTCTTCAGAGCAGAGCAGGTCCATCTTTCCCCACACAACGCAGACCTTCTCTGGTGTGTAGGACAAAATGCAACATACTGCAGGAAGAAGGCACCTCAGCAATACCTTTCCAAACTGAAACAGGATTTTGAAAGCATTTTGAAACCAAGTGCTTGTGAAGTGTAACTGCTAAAACTTTGTATATAAAGGGATTTCCAACACTGCTTCTGCTTTGGAGCTGCTAGAATACATCACTGCTTGTGAAAGGCACCCAGAATTTATCGTACCTTTTAGCATTTTGACTGCAACCTGGACCGAATCTCCTGCATTGCTAATTCCATAAGCTGTCGCATTCACCACTCTCCCAAAAGCCCCAGAACCGAGGACCTGTCCTACAAGACACAATATGCCAATATTATTCACAGCTGGTACGGCACAGGCTACTACTCCAGCATTGGTGTTTGCCTTACAGACTGCTCACCAAATTC
The DNA here is from genome assembly GCA_013401275.1 of Pandion haliaetus. NCBI lineage: Eukaryota > Metazoa > Chordata > Aves > Accipitriformes > Pandionidae > Pandion > Pandion haliaetus. Next base: position 16,423 of record VYZV01017368.1, on the reverse strand, counting down.
CAGATTTTCCCTGGGAAATTCCCATTTGAGATCATATTCGAATTCTCTGAAGTCGATGTAGACGTACTCATTATCCAATGGGCCTATCATCTGTATCATTTGCAACTGGCTTTCGTATCTGAATTGCTTTGGAAGAAAAAAAACCAGTCTTAGAGAAGAAGAAACAGCCTGTTAAGAACAAAAGAGAAGGGGCAAGTATTTATGTTTGCTTTTACCTTTTTGTATTTATGAAAAATGAATACAAACAAAAAAGCGATCAATAGGAGGAAAAATCCAACAGAGACATAGAATGCAGCGTTGTCCGGGAGGGAAGAAACAGCTCCTGCAACTTTAAGAGATATATATTACTACCCACTGAATGAGAGCTTGTGTATACAGCTAAAGGTGCAAGGAGAACTTGTGGTGGCTTGGTCAGTTCTGCCAGTTTGCAGTCCTCTCATGCCTGAGCCTCCTCTGCAGGGGGAATGAGATGGAGCCATGTGCAAAGCAAGGAGCTGGGCAGGAGATGTTAAATGCTGGGCAATTCTGACATCTGTTTTAATTAAAAAAAAATGCTACACCAATTAATAAATCTAAGTGAACAGAGGTTGGTGTGATCCATAGATTTTGTGAGCATAAACAGGAATAATCAATTCCTCTTCTCATCGCATCTCCCTGTGCCTTCCCCCAAGCAATGTACGTTAGATACTGAAGCACCAGTTAGCAGTGGGTGGCTGTACACAACCTGCTCGGAGCATGGCTCTGTTGCTCAGCCAGGAGCTCTCTTAACAAGCCAAGACCATACTATGAGGCGCTGGTGGGTAGGTGAGCGTTACATGAGACCTACCCTCATGTTCCGGTAGTTTCTAAGAGCATAAGCATCATGCTTACTTTCTATTGTAATTTCCACATGAATGCTCAAACTCTATCAGCAGTCACAGCTTCTGCCAGCTGTAGTCAAAAGCACCAAACAGCTTGTTTATCCGTGACAAAGGAAATCTCTGTACTGCAGGTATCTGGGTGCTTCAAAACACTTCCCAGGTGCCACGGCATGTTGCCTGTACCTGAAATATTTTGCCCTATGGAACATATATGTTGTTACAAGTATAAAGTGCATGGGCAAATAGTCATATTAACTTTCCTGTTCAACAAGGAAAGAATCTCTCATGCCCTTGACAAGAAGAGAGACTGCACACCAGTTCCCAAACCAGGGCTTAGCCTTCTGCCACCTGCCTACAGCAGCTGAAGGTGATCTCTCCCCCGGTACTCACTCCTGTTTCCCAGACAGGGTCTGACCCCTTGAGTGGATCTGTTGGCTCAGTCATGCTCTTGCTTGGGCGTGCAATGACCTCCATGGGGTGAGGAGAGCTCCCATGGGCATTTCTGGCAGCACCGCAGTGACCTCCAGGGGAGGAACAACAGCCAACACCTGCCGCCAGCTACCAAAGCGGCTTCAGCTCTTCCCAGAGCTGATGCCTCCAGGTTTCAGGTAGGAATTACTAAGATGAAATAAAAAAGCAGACCCCAGCATTGCCGTGGCTCCATCCTGCACTTCCTATTTGTGTCAAATTTATGCTCATTTTAAGGAGGGTGGCCCCTGCTTTGGGACCAGAGAAAAGAGATGGGCTTCTCCCATTCACCCATCATTTCCCACACTGTATACACACAGCGCTTGTGTTTTACCTGCAGTGCCATGGCAGTCAGCCATCTAGTCAGATAAAAAAATATCCTAAGTTCTACCATGCCAGCTTTAATTGAGAAAACCTGTGCTAAAACACTGGCTTATGGTACCTGACAGGTTAATGAAACTCCTTTCACAGGCTGAACCAGCAGAATTGTTTGCACAGCACTCCACGGAGAAGGTTGTTGCTGTCTCCTTTACATCTAAAGTACTGCTTGAAATCCACGACCCCAGGGATCTCCTCTCTGGTGAGAAGTTGTGAATCCCCTCAGTGATTTCTTCTGTACAGCTGAAAAAGCAAGCAGGCTAGTTTTGATTTTTGGGTCATGGTGGCATTTTTCAGGGGAGAAGGTGGGATGCTTCAAAACATGTCTTACGTCTGTGTTGGAAGGGAGGGAAGGAGGAAGGGATAGATGGGTTTGGTTTTTATTTGTCACTGTTAGAGTGAGTCTTCAGAGCAGTCACCAGTCATTTTTTTTGTGATGGACATGGCTGGGTCAGCAGGGGGTGAACTGGGCTCCCCACCTCCTACGCTGGGCCCACTCCCACTCTCCATTACTGCCTTGGCAGGGCACCCGCAACCCCTGACCTCCAGGACCTCCACCAATTCCACAGCTGACACAATCCCCGTCACTGCATCTATTCCCACTGGTTTCACCTTTACCTGAAGCACTCAAACCGCTGAGCTGTTCCAAATGAGCCGCTACTAATACAATAACTACAAAATGAACCCACAGTAAAAGTTCTAACTCCTTTCCCTGAAGGTATGTGCTTTCAACCATGAAGTTTCTCTCACTCAAGATGGAAAGCATCCACCCTGTTATTAATGACTTATTTAAGACCTGATATGTAGAAAGAGGGAACGTTATACTCGAGGGAAAGGAAGCCAACACAGAGATAATTTCACTTTTAGCTTTTCTATCATTCATCAGCTTACTGCCTAATTTACTGTCCACATAAATAAATGAGAAAGTAAGTAAATAAATAAAATTTATTCAGCTCTACACATAGCACTATGTTCTACATGTGGAAGTTCCCAAGAAAAGAAATGTCACAGCATTTTCTTTCCAGAAAGCTGTTTTCAGGGGTATTTTAAACTCACTAGCTGGATGTTTTCTTTCCTCTTCCATTTCTGCAGAGACTGATGTTAGGAAGCCTTTTCAGAGGTATGGATGAGAAAACGGTCTAGATATTTTTTTTATATCTAGTTAAAATACTTAAGAGCTTTATCCACAATCTTCCAAGAGATAATTTGACCCAGTACTCTTCTGCACCGTGGGATTATTAGTTCTTTGGCTTATCTAAAATAAAGCTGAGCTGCAGAGCTCATAAAACAGCTCAAAAGTCTTTCAACATCTCTTGAAATTTTAGGGCCTTACTAGGAAATGGGAACACTCTCACTAACTTTACTGGAAACACTCTCACTGATTTTACTGGCTTTGGTAACATGTCACTGTAAGAGCTGTATTAACCAAAGCTTAACCAATCAATCAAGCTCACATTAGCCAATTCATTTCCTGAATGCCATCTAAGTTTGACAGGCCACGAGAAGAACTTAGATTAGACTTTGCAACTACCTAACTGTTGATATAATCCCAGTGGGGTTTATTTCAGTGTAAAGAGCCTGAGATACAGATCTTTATAGACTTCATTTGATGCCAGTAAAAAAATTGAAAACTTTCCCTAGTTTTGGCGATCTGGTTCCCCTGGAGTGGGCCCACGTCCCCTTGTACAAACGGTCGAGGGTGCATTTTACACCTAATTTCTTACAGGCCAGTCTTCATTTACCCAAGGATTGCTCAGATATGGTCTTTGCAGTGAATCAAAAAGAGGGAAAATGATTTACATGGATGAATTCAGTTTGGGACAGTTCCTCCAAACCCAGGATGAGGCAGGGTAACTGTCAGCGACGCAGGAGATCTGCTTGAACAACAACTGCATCGTTACTTCAGGCTTTCCTGCAGCAAGATAACACAAGACAATTTCTGTCAGCACTTCAGTGACCAAATCCTTTACATTTATGTGGCAATGCTACATTTGCCAAGACAAAGATCTGCTTCTGTGTTTTTAAAATAACCCACCCTCATGTCACTGTGAGACCTGGGTGCAGCCCTCAGTCCTCCTTCCTCCAGCCCCACGCCTTGACTCTGCAGGACGGCAGCGTGGGCAAGGCAAGGGGGGCAGCCACTTCTCTGTACAGGCACAGCCAGACCAAAACAGTGGCAGAGCCAAAATTAGAAGTCTCGACTTCCTCTTTTCTGAAGCAAGAAGCAAGCATTTGGCCCTAGGACTCCCCTGACACCCCAGTTCTGGGTGTCTGGCTCACACAAAATATGCACAGAGGATGCCTGTATAAATAATATGTAATAAATAATGCTCCCTGACCTAGAGCAAGGGTGAGATGCTGCAGTCATGTGGCAGAACTGAGATAACTGAGAGCATCGGGCAAGACTGTGCATGGGTGCGAATCATACGAGGCACTGCAGCCCTAACATACATGCTATACACCAAAGGGTCTCCAGAATAACTGCATTAACTCACAAATGCCATTAGGAAAAAAAAAGACATAAACACACCATTGAAAACTAACACCTAATGAGGATAAGTCTTTCCTCTCACTGTGTTATCTCACGTGGTCTCTACAGCAGTCACATGTATTCCAGATCTGTAGAGTCAGAATAGAGTCGCTGTATTTTACAGAGCTCCTAGGCTTTGTGGTTTTCTTAAGAAGTATTAGTTTTCTCAGTATATGACTAATCCCTTATATTCTGTCCTCTCTGTTTATGGCAGAGTAAAGGGAAAAGAAAAAAAATTAATAACTTCTTCCTCCTTCCTCTGTTCTCCATCCTTGACCAACACAAGAAATACGACCCACAAGCAGCTGGCATCCTTCTCTGACCCAGTGCCTGGATTTCATTAGTGTAGTGCAGTGTGAAGAGAATCACATTTCTGCCTTGTGCTCCTCCATCTTCAACAGTAAGTCTATGTAAATGAAGTGGGGAGTACCAAGGGGAAAGCAACATATTAGCTCCATTTGCATCAGTGGTGAAATCCCAGACTTTGCCAAATCTTCACAGGGATTGTTTTCTCACTTACTTCTCACGTACAGAGTGAATTTTTTTGTCACGACCATGTCATCATTTTCGGCATAAAATATATATATCCCAGACTGGTGCTGATGGTTGCAGAACTTTGACAAAATGCTGTGGAGCAAAGAAAAGGAGGGAAAAGGACAAGACCAACTTGAAAAAGATTTTAAATGTAGTCAAGACTCATATATATCTATTTGAAACAATTCAACTTCTTCTAACGAGGAACCCAGACAAAATTATTTTTGCTTAGAGAATATAAACCCCAGAATGTAACTGTTTTGATGAGAGGATTTTTTTTTTTTTTCCTGCAGTATTGATTTCATTCAGCAATTTTCCTCATAGTTCCTGGAGTGCATCTGGGGTGTCAGGCTGTGATTTTGTTACCAGTCCATTGGAAGACAAGGTATGTAACACATCCTGGCACAGATGCTAAGACCAGCAAAGGGTCAAACTCTCTACTCTCCAAAGGATTTTGATGGGCGTTTCTAGGTGATATGATAAACAGTATTAGGAAATAACAATGACAGGTAGGATCATATGAGATAAACCTCTCCAAACGGAAAGATCTGATGGAAATTCAGAAATGAGATCATCATCATAAGTTCATTGTCAATGAGACAGAGCACCAACCATCAAGATACTTCTGCAGGAGGAAGGCCAGCCTTCTACTAATCCCTGTGGCGATGGCAGCAAACCAAGACCCAAACCATGCAGGAGGTGGCTTGTGACAATGGAAATGGTGAGGGAGGGCTCTAACAAGTCCCTAGGCAGAAGCTAACAACGGAGGACTGCAGAGACCTAAAGATTCATGCACCTCTGACCTGTTGAGTCACGGGTTTATGGGACATGGGATGAGGCACAGGGAAGGGAATATATCAGCTTACAGAGATGGCATCCTATTTCTGTCCTTTTGACTAGGTTATTGTTGTCAGGATGATTGTCAGATTTAAATGGCAGCTATTGCAGTTCATCACATTAGAAAAGCACTTAAGAAAATCTTGTCTTAGGTTTGGTTGCTGGCATTGTGGGGGCAGGTGTTTTGGCTGATTGCTCAAGGATAACTGCGTAGGAGACTCCCAACTCAATTTTAGTGGTAAAGGCAAGCGGGCATATCAGGGAGTTTGAAGCAGAGAGAAAAAAAGACAGCCCATACCAGCAATTTGCAAAGTAAGAGAAAGCAGTAATGAGCTCGAAATCCAGAGAACTAAACCCAGGGTATTTCTCATTACATACAAAGGAACTAAGTATCACCTCACAATTCTAAACCAGAAAAACTCACATTGAAGCCACTGGCAATTTTGCCTTCTGACTAAGGCAACACCTCCATACAGTTACTAACTTTTAAATGTCTTCATCTGAAATGGCCTTAAAGATATCCCTGAACTCAGGGACTTTTTAAAATCAGACTTCTTTTAAGCTGCCTCAAAATGGATACTGAAGGCAGGAGAAACCACAAATCATTCGTTGCTTTTCAAATCCTAGGTCTGAAGGATTAAATCCTAATGAAATAATGAGAAAATAATTTTAAAAGAGTGTCTTTGATACCTGAAAATATAAGGGGATGTGAGATAAGTATTATAAATTTAACAGAGGTCATTCTGTGTATGAAAACTCATTTGCTCTTAGGAGGGAAGTGAAAATCAGCAGTGTGCTAAAACAGAGAGACAACAAAAGCAAATAGAAAATGGAAATTCGGAAGGAATATCTGAAAAAGCGTAAGGGCAGTGACAGGAGAGATGAATCCTTAGGACTTGAAATTAAAAGCTAAAGCAGCAGATAGAGATAATTAATAAAATTTAAAATGATCTATAGTCAGGAGGAACAATTTGATAAGGAAATGGCAGAAATAAAAAAAAAGAGAAAAATAGGAAATGAAAAAGGATATGAAAGGAATAAAGTAGAAGTGTTGGGAAATAGGTTTACACAGAAGTCAACTAAAATACGCAATGTTAGACTCACAATACATTAAGACGTGTGATGACCTTTTTTGTTTTGTTTCAAGAAACTTTCTGCTTTAAAATCACATTGAAATTTGTGGCGCTACAGCTTGCAGGCAGAATCTCCTGACCTCCCTACCCCTCGCTGCTTCTGGGGACTTCAAAATGAATGAAAAATCTACCCCTACTCTTTTTCCTCAGGTGAGACATGTCTATCCAATGCTAGTATTCAACCAAAACTGGATAGCTGTGGGGGATGTTTGTACAGAAGAATGTACTTGTCAGATGAAATAATCACCAAATTCATGTATTCTTCCCTCAATTATATTTTTCCATAAAATAAATAGGTTGATAAATAAATGCAAAGTATAACTACCTAAAATGAACATTTAAAAAAAAAAAAAATTAATCAACAGTGCAGTCAGATGGCCGAGTTATCTGTTTGAAGCAGCCTCCAGGCCAAGCCCCAGTGACGCTTGGGGCAGTGAGGTGCCCGTGGCTGGTGCAGGGCTGGCGACGGCTGAACCAGCCCAGGACATGCTGCTCCAGGGACATCGGCCGGACTTTCCCCTGCCCGGCAGATGGTGATCAGCACTCAGCAACCTCTACTTCTGTGCTGCAAAGGCTATCTGAAGTGACTCATAAATCCCAGGCCGCCGGCAGCTGCACCTTACTGATTAATGAGGGTCACCTAAGCTATTTCAGGAGTTCTCAAAATTGTTATTGTTGGCACCGTCCCTAGCACCTTCTTCTTATCTGGATTGAATTTACACCAGCTGTCAATTATCCAAGCAAAAGGGACTCCTGCTCTTATAGCAGTGAGAAGAGGTCTGTACCAGCTGCAAAGCAAATCAGCTCGGCATTATCAGCTGGAGGGGGGGACTATTGGACAAGGATGAGCATGTGCTCACGGTCATCCCCCGAGACATCATTTCCAAAATCAGTCTTGACCACAAAGAACAGATCTGCCTAGCCCATGTCAAGCATTGCAGATTAGCCACTAACACCCACCCAACGCTATCAAAGTTTGCTGACAGCCCTCACTTTATCAGCAGGGACAGAGTTCCTGTGGCCACTGCCAGGAGATGACAATTTACTAATCTGAACTGAGCTGTCTCTGAACCTCGTGAAGGTCTGACACCCATACACCATCTGATGCAGATGAAAAGGCCAGTCTTGTTGCAAAGGTGACTTGACAAGCTAGCAGATAAAATCGATTGTACCAAAATACTATGGAAATAAATCATAAAAAGTGTAATCAAGGCTGTGACAGGGCTGAGAGAGGTTTTAAGAATATGAGAAGAAATCAATGCAGCCACATTAACTGCTGCCCAGGTCCTGCTTGGGTTTAAAGCTAAAACTTTAAAAGAGCAGCTTGGCTTTATTTTCATTTAGGTGAATAAGAGCTGTTATACCTTGAAAGCCATGGGACTACTCTGAAAGAAACTCTGAAGGAAATTAGATAATGTTATCAAGAAATTAGAAAGCCTAGGGAATGGAGAAAACATTAGCCTTAAACAGGATTCATGCCAGAACTTCATTGTAGGAAATAACAGAAAAGGTAGATAACTAACAGGTTTATTCAAAACATGTTTTGCAGCAGTGGAAGAATACATGACCTGGGTAATGAGCAGAACGGTATGTTTCTGTGGCACAGGCACAGTGGAACAGATCTAACAGTGGCCTGGGAAACTACAGGACTTGATTTGAGCAGTTTGAAAGACACTGGGAACATCATCAAGAACAGGATGACAAAAGGGGAACATGCAGAACTTGTGATCCAGTATGAAAGCTGCAAGAGATCTGTAACTGAGAAATTATGTTAGAGAGAAGGGGAATGGCAAAATGCATATTAACTAAAGGGTTGCTAGATGCATAACTTACCAAAGGGTTCAGTATAACATGGAGGATAAAGTGATCCTATCTACATGAACTGCTGTTGAAAGCCAAAATAATGTTTGAGTGCCTTTTGTTAACACAGCTTCATCACGTGGCCCATCCACATTTTAAGAACACAAAGAGAGTACAAAACATGGACAGTAAGCAGTCCAAATGAGACATAAAGAGGAAAAATTATTATATCAAATTATTCCAAAACATTCAAGTACCTGCGTCCGTCCACACTGTAACTTTGTTTACATGGAAACATTTTTTTGGAAAACAGCCACATGCATCTAACTGGTGGATATGCTGTAAAGTTAACTTCAAAGCAAAACTCTTCCTCACCAATTTCAAAATCTTCTTTAGAGTTGGTTATATTTATAAATCCTTTTTCTGAAAAAAAAAAAATTATATTACAAAGGCTGGACTGCTTATTGAAGGAATTTTGACATCTGTATGTTTTTCATTTTGGTTATCACAAGCACCATGTTACATCACAAAAAGCATCCTGTTAATCAAAGTAAGATAATGCTTCAAAGTAGTGCTGAAATGATGTCACTGTGTTCAGCTGCAGACAAATGATGTGAGCCTGCTGAAGTTGCATATTTGGTCAGACCAGAGCCCTTCCAAAATGGTCCAACATTTCTCCCCAGTCCTCCCTACAGAGCCATAGGGCTAACAACGCCATTCTTTATTTGGTTTGGTTTAGGTGTCTGTTCCACGTATTAACAGCTGCGTCTCCTGGCTTTCCCCTAAACGGGGAACAAAACCAGGTGGTACCTCCAGCATAATCATATATTGAGAGTAGTTGTTTCTCCTTCCCTGAAATGAACTGAAGATTTTGCAAATTAGTCTTGTAGCTGCTCCTTTATTTCTCCATCTAAATTAGACATATTTGATGCAAGACAACAGCAAAATAAGAAAGTACTTTGAAGATATGCATGAACCATGAGCTGCTGGTGCTTGCCCTGCCAGCATGGGATAAGTTTCACCTAATGGAGCTGTCAGAAGTTCAGTGACCCACCTAAGCTACTTGTTTGGACCTCTGATAAACCCAGTGGAATGAGACAGGCATGTCCAGGTGTATCCCATCCTAAAACTGAAGATAACAAAGATGTACTGAACTGCTTCTGGAAATATCTGTTTCTTGACACTGACTGCTGAAACAACCAAAGTCATTGCTGGGACTAGATGTCTCGTGACTTGAAATGAATCCTACCCAAAGAGACTGAACAGCAGACACATGTGGGAGGAGACTGCCCTAAAGGCATCACTGGGGCTAGGATCAGCTCTGTAAAAGTCACAGAATCATATACATTGGAAGAGATCTCCAGAGATGCCTAGTCCAGCTCCTGCTCAGAGCCAGTCCAACTAGATGAGGCTGCTCAGAGCCATGTCCAGCTGAGTTTGGGGTATCTCCAAGGACTCTACAACCTCTGGGAAACTTGTGCCAGTGTTTAATCAGCCACATGGTGAAAAACTTCCCTGTAGAAATAATGCTGGACTAGGTTTTTTCTTCTGAGTGTTTTTCTTCCGGTTATAACCCTATATTCTGCTTGGCATGTTTTATCTCTATCTAGCTTACTGGTTTAAAAAATGCTATCTGGAAACTCCCATATAAACCACAAAAATGTCAGTATTTAAAAAAAAAGCAATTCCTTTCATGACTGTTCTCCTACTTTTTGATATTAAAGGCTTAATGGTTTTATAAATTGGACTTTCATCTTTTGAATGAACTTTTGGACCTCATCCTTCCAAGCAGAATACTATCTCTGTGTGTACTGTTAACAACACAACCAGCCAAGAGTGAAGACTTTCTCCAGAGTGTGCACAAGGGCCTTGGAGCCACTTCTCTGGAACACAACTCAGAAAAAGTAGTTTCTTTCTTGAGGAATAATGAAAATAGCACATTATTGCTTAGCTTATCATTTTTTCGCAGGTTTAAGTGTATTTCTGCCAGAGAAACAGTGAACATGATTATTCAGCAATGACAGAGAGGTGACATGAAATTATTGAGACTGGAATCAAAGCTTTCAAGTCTCTGTATTTATTGTATTTGTTTATTTGTTGCTTTAAACCTGACATGTTGCAAAATAGCTTGCATATTCCTGAATCACGATTGCGTAGTGCTAAAAATTCTTCAGTCAACACTGGCGGAACTTGAGCATAAGAACTGCAGAAACAAAGAGCCTTGCAGCTGCAGTTGTTGGCATGATCTCTCTTGTGCTCTAAACTGGCCTAACCACCCTGCCTGACCTGACCAGCTACACAAGATGGGATAAATTGGTTGAAGTATCAATTAGCAAAGAGCAAACCAGAGCTGTCTGGCTGTAAGACATTACTAGAGACTAGGAGACCACCCATCAATGTAGCTATGCTAGCCAGGCCCCTCAGGCAATGCAGTATGTGCCAACCAAATCAGATTTCTCTCAGTTAAGTTACACCATGACCATTCCCAGTGTAGCGATAGGTGTTGACTGACACACAGTGATGGTTTAAAGGTAGGACACTGATCATTTCAGAAACCGCTACCCTATGACACGGGCAACTGAGTGAAATCTGTATCTGTATCACTGCCGAAACTGAACCTGGGATGCTAGCACAAATTCACACCAACAATGGTTGTCATTAATACATTAGGCTAAAGGCTGGGGTGGATCAGAAGCACAGGATGTCCCTGTATAACCTCGGAGAGAGAAGAATGGCTGTTAGCTAGGTATGGCATCTCCCTACTTTAATCCACCATGTAAGTAAACAAACAGATTTTTTTCATCAGCAAAGCCAATGAGCCCTCAGAAGTTTTGTTGGCATAAGAGGTATTAAGGAGGGTACAGACAATCATCGTGGCTTGGCGTACCCCTGTCAAAAAGCACCCCACTCGGAAATACAGCTGTCCAGGGACAGTGACTCAAATATCCCCTGTTACTGTGACACATACACACACCTGATAGTTTATGGATCCAAGAAGCCATTATTTCTGAACTGGGCACCAGTACTGAGACAAAGAGCATCTTGCCCTACCTCTACACTACCCCCTCACCCCTACCTTCCTGTTTACTAAGAAGATGTCTGTAGAAAAAATGCCCAGGTATCGTACTCAGTTATTGTAAAAGATGAGAGAACTTCCTGCTCAGTGGTAGGCAAAAGCTGAAAAGAGGATATTGCACTGGGAAAGTAATTTCTGAAGAGACTGGGGTAAAGTATTCTCACTTCCTACCATTCCTAGCCTAGGTGTTGTAAACTCTGAGCACAACTACATCTAAGGTCAAATGTGTGGTGAGTGCTTCAGAAAGCCTTGTTCTCAGGGCTACAGACTCTAACTCCAGGCACACAAGTCAGAAAACTACTCCCAGTGCCTACTCCAGCAGCACTGTCCTAACTACAGCTGTCCTTTTTATGCCTTATTTCCAGACTTACACCTATTGTATATTATTTCCATCTGAGAAACAAGGTTTGTGGCTGGGGCTGGTCTGGTCTAACTTCAACACTGCTGGCTTTTAAATCAACGTGTTAAGTAGAATGACGTTTGCTTTGGTATGCTTTTGATTTTTAAAATTTTCAGGCCTTGTGTAGCTTGGTGTTAGGAGGATGGTTCCCTTCAGTGCCTGGAAAGCAGGAGACAGGCAGAACAACCAATAACGCTGGACTAGTGGTCTCTCTAGTTTCAGGTTTTCCTTCAGATACATCACAGCTGCAGAAGCACTTCTGCATGGCAGCACTCGCTATTCATCATCTCTCCGGGCTTACATTCTCCATTAACACAAAAGTTCTAATTTCTTTTCTGCTACTAGTTCCACAGGTATTGGAGCTAAAATTCTTCCCCAGATTTACTTTCCCATAAAAAATCTGCCAAAATCAAATGGCCACTTGTCAGTCACTCCCTTGCCATAAGCAGAAAGGGTCATTTCTCGTTTGTTCTGGGTTTTGAGTGGGAGAGCCCACCACCAGGAACCTTCCAACTGTTTGATTCCTTCCTGTCGGACTCAGGTCAGGCCTGGTACGGATTTTGTATCTGCTTTTTTTCTGTATCAGAGCAATGAGGACCTGAAAGGGACCATACAAAACAGCAGAGCAGAGGCCACGAGAGCCTCTGCCTTACCTCCACACCTCCAAAGGTGCAGCAAAGGTGGGGTGGAGGTGCCGTACGTGAGTGAGCAGAAGGGAGATGCAGCGTCAGCGAGCGGTAAGGTGGAGACTGAGGCCTCCTACAGCTTTTCAAAACCCATACTGTAGTCAAAGCAGGACATTTCTCTCTCACAATAGTCGAAACCAGTCACTGGTCCTTCCAGACCCTGGCCAAACTAATACATGGAGCATTAACAGCTGAACATGCAGGGCAGCTCATGCATTTCATGTTCTTAGCCAGCTCCAGAAATGGTGTTTTCTGCAGTGCTTTACCTCTAGCTGTTCGTATCTGCTCTGCAGATGCCAACATCTGAGTTGGTGGCACAGAGAAGGGCTACACAAATACACTACTCCCCCCTGCCCAGAAAACCCAAGGCATAGCCCCCTGGGGACCCTAGAGCTTTGTGTCCCCACAAAAAGCCACCATGGCTTTGCATCACACTGGTTGAGTCACCTACAATAACGTGAGATGAATCCCAACCTGTGTTTCTAGACATACCATTGAAAGAATCATGTAGACTACATCTCTAAACAGTGCCATTTCATTTCACTTCTAAAAGCACTGTCTTTTTTCTGGAATTATTTGAAAAGCAACATAGAGAAAAGGTTGATTATCTTCAGGTCCAGAATGAATCGGTTCAGATTAATCTCTTGGCTCTCCTCGACTGCCAGTAAGTGCAAATAGACTTTCTCCGTAGAAAAGGAACTATAAACGTTCACTGCATACCTGCAAGCAAAGAACTGCCACATGGAAAACAAAGCAAAACAACCAACCAAGGGACAAAATTAACAGCAGGGGTTGGAATTACCTAAAACTGTAACCAAAGCAGTTTGATTCAGATGAACGGTAGAAGAACAGGTATAATGTCCACTATCACTTCTTCCTGCCGCTGAAGCAAATGCATACTGGATCCGAACTGCTGAGTGATCTGTTTGATATTCTAATCCTTCAAACTGGCGACCCTAGTTTTCAACAGAGATTCCCATTTAATCAGTTGATAGTGCCCAATATTACCCATTTCAAAATAGGCCCTGTCTTCTTACCTGCTCAACTTCTTTGTTTTCAAAAGATAGTTTTATTCCAAATTTATAATTATGGTGAACAGCTCTGCATCTGATCAGCAATGGTTCCCCGACTTTAAGAAGTAATTCAGGTAAAGGTGCTGCTTGTCTTTCATTTAAATCTATAAAATCAAAACATAGTCACTGAAACAACTGTCACTTTGCCTGGAAAAATGCTTAGTTAGATCAACATTTTTTCTGCTAATGCTGTATAGACATCCATTACTACATTGTAATGATAATTAGAATTTGGGAAAATTACTCATTAATCGTGAAATTAGTAAATTTGATGGCTTTAGATGTCTCAAACCAAATTTTGTCATGAGGCACAGTTCAGCACAGCGCTTAGGTCAGGTCAGGTTTATTTAAAAAAACAGACAAACTTGAATTTATATATTAATTTTTAATTATTTATAAATGTATATATTTGAGAACACTTTGAAGAGCATTTCCATGCAACACAGTCCAAAAAGCATGAAGAAAAAGTTAAAAGGTGTTTAGCAAATGTAGAAGGGCAAGACGTTTTTTACAGAGACCACAAATTGCTATTAGAATTAGGTTTTAAACATGCAACAGAGCAATCATATTCACTGTTAGATTTGTTCCACTGATTACAAACAAGCAGCTTAGCCTAGAAAGCGTGCTCAGATGAGTAGTGCAACTACAGCGGCAGGATCCAGCTCGCATGTAAGTAAACCTTAGAGGGAAGTTACCTATTGTAAAGAGGCTGGCGCATTCTCTGCCCAGGTCATTAACTGCACAGCACCATATATAAGTTTGAAATAATTCATGTTGTACCTTCTGTATGCCATCTATTTCCCCAGTTTCTTCATGCATTTTATCAGGGCAACTGCAATTACAAGCACAATTATGCATTGACTCATTTGGTTTAACCTCAAGCAAATAAATCTGATAAATCCCCAAGCCATGAGAATATGCAAACAATAGTGGGAAAACTGGATCTTACATAGCTGAATAAAAAGGAACTAGGAAAAGTGAAGATAAGAAAATAAAAATGTCACAGCCTAGGCAGAAATATAAGCTGAAATGACCTGAATATGCTCAAACTGGCTCACAGACAGGTAATGCTATGACTAAAATCTGGACAAGAGTGAAATCACAGAAGTTGAGCTTTCACACCTGTTATGGGTTTGTGTGGCGTGGTTTTCCTTGGTGGCAGGGGAGGGGGGCTGCAGAGGTGGCCCCTTTAAGAAGTTGCTGGAAGAATTCGCTGCCCCAAAATGTCGGACCCGCGCGCCAAAATGTCGGACCTGCCTCTAGGCGGGGAGTGACGGTGGTAGCGCCTCTGGGAAACATATTTAAGAAGGGGAACCGGTAGTGTGGGGTTGGGAAACCTGAGAGGAACGTCGCTGCCGACACTGGAACCATGGAAGTGGAGGGGGAGGAGGAGGCGCCTGAGGAGGCTGATGGCCCTGCAGCCCAGGGGGGTGAACGGTGGAGCGGAAGCTCCCGAAGGTGGCCGTAACCCCATGGTAAAAACCGCGCTGAAGCAGTGTGAGACGGGAGAGCAGCCCGCAGAAAGGACCCGCGCCAGGGAAGTT
>VYZV01017364.1:0-24822 GCA_013401275.1 Pandion haliaetus | reverse complement strand
ATGGAGAAGTTTTGTCTCCTGTTGGGGGAGGGGAGGGTTCTGCCACAATTATATTCTCAGAAGTCTTTTTTTTTTGGTGATGCTTAACTGATATCTAATTTTTCACCAGTTAGTTTGCCTCTATTCTGAATATTTTTCTTTCAGAATATAGATTTTCAATTATGACTTAAATATCTGTCCAAAAAAAATCCTGTCATCCTGTTTCTTTCAAAGTGCTACATTCTAGAAATCATTCAATGCATGAGTTAGGATAACAATAACTGAAATAATAGTAGTTTCACCTGACATGACAGAAACTGTCCAGACATAAAGCAAGTGTGATATCTTCATGTAGCATATTAACTAAAGGCAATTCCTTAGGATGTAATTTAATGATGTAAATGACAATTTAAAGTTGTGATCTAATGAAAGCTGTCTCCTGTATGGTTCATAGCAAAAGGATATTTCTTCTTTATATCTGTCATTTTAAACCTCGTATTCATAAAATATACACAGGAAAATAAAATACTTGGAATTTATTCTTCATGCTCCCCAGGGAGTGCTAAATTCTGGTTCATTGTCATAGTCTGCATGTTATCCCTTCAGCTGAGAAACTGTGTGATGAAGGCTTGTCTTGTTTTTGTGAAGTTCTGCCAGGCTAAGCGCATTGTTCACCCCAGTCTATGAAGGAAGTGAAGTGGAAGTTGCTCTCTGGATATAACAGGAATCGTGTGAAGTCCTAAAAGAGGTGAATGGATTTTAATTCTTTGGCCTGTTACATTAAAAAACATTAGTACCATAATACATTTGTTGCCATAACATATTGCTTCACTTTCCACATTGTTCAAGTGTGTATAGGCTCTTCAGTAGTGAGGAGAGAACAAATAGATATATGGGAGTGTGAATACTAAATGGCAAGAGAAGCAAGAACAAAGTTGTTTCAGGCACCTGACTGTCAGGTGAGTACCAGACACAATCAGAGCTATGGTCCAGCAGAGGGTTATTAAAAAGCCTCTTTTGTTCCTGATCACCCCAAGCAGTAAGGCCATCTGGAAATGTGACATAGCTGAAGCTGTGAGCTTTAGACCGTCTGGATTGACTTCTCTAATTCCTACACTTCCTCCCTTTGTCTGACATTTCTAAGTCATTCTATATGCAGAAAAAATATGCGTCCCAGAAGTTCTGTGAAAGACTTCATATAATTTTCAGAAAGCCATTTGACCTTCCCTTCTTAAGAACATTTCTGTAAACCATCTGAATTTTACCCTTTTTAAACTCAGTAACAAATTCTAAACACACACACAATACCTTAATTAAGTTGTTGCTACAGATTATCTCTGGATTGTGCAGTGATGAAAGATTTTGTCATGTGATAACTTTTTTTCGCAGATTTGTTGGACTTAATCCAGTTTTGAGTGGTCAAATATATGCATGAACCAACAGTAATGCTGTTAGGTTCTCTGCACTTAAAAATGTCGACAAGAAGGCCAGAGAATTAATGGATTTAACTATATTTTCATTTTTAGGTCTTCTTTCTAAATTAACATTGGAATATTTTGGTAATGCTAGTCTGGGAAGTTTCCTTTGCTATTGCCTATGTTACACTGGAATAACTTGAATGGCAGGTTTGGTTTATAAAACACAGTGCTTTCCAGAGGTGTGACAATAACTTTTATTTCAAAGTACATCTCAAAACAGCAACACAGCTATTAACAGCAAGATCCTGACAGAAACAGTATCTCCTCATTTTGCCTCTCCTCACTGCAAATGCTCTCATCCTTTCTCTGAGCAGTTTCTGGTTCTTGAGCTCCTCAACCAGTAAATGCATAAAACTGCATACAGCTCTTCTGGCTTTGTCTCATGAGCAGTAATGTTTGGGAACTAAAAAGTAAAAATAAGAAGAAACTAAAGATACTAATGATTTGGGAAGAAAAGCACGACAATAGAAGACAATCTTCTGTGCTCTTTGGTTATCCCTTCAACCTACACATTATAACTCCTTGACAAACATGTGACCATCTTCACATATCTATCAGTCTTATATTTAATTGGAGAATTTCAAATTGAAAGCTCCCAATCTGCCATCTTTCACAAGTACTCAACCCTCACAGAGACTAAATTTGTATGACAATCTCTCTTGAGTTCCTAAAATCAGCTAATCTAAAAGTAGTACAGACAGAAGGCACAAAACACAGTTTATACCCTTTTATCCACCTGCTATCAAGTCAATGCACGTCTGTTATCTAACCTAAATTGTTGGCAGCAAAATTAGAATGAGCTTTCTCACAGTGATTAGATGTCACTGCTGGCTCTGTCTCTAGTAGCATATGCTACTAGAATGTATCTGCCCTATAAATTGGAAGAATTACTATATCAGCTATCATTTCGTTGAACATCAAACTGATGGAGCGCTCTATTCATGAGGTCAGAATTACAAAGTGAAATATAAAATGGATGCAAAGATTTCCAATGTCCAGTGTTCCAAAATCCTCCCCACACTGACGGTTCCCCTTCTTAAATATGTTTTCCCAGAGGTGCTACCACCGTCACTGATGGGGTCTGCCTGGGCCAGAGGTGGGTCCGAGTTGGAGCCGGGGGAGGTTTCAGGGGCTTCTCACAGGAGCCACCTCTGCAGCCCCCTCCCCCACCACCAAAGAAACCATGCCACACAAACCCATAACAACAAGCTAATTGGGTATTATGTTTAGAATTACTTCTGCTGAGCAGTGCGCAATATGCTACCTTGAATTTTTATTGGTTATTCCCCTTTCTTGTATTATGGGACAAATTATAGCAGAACATCTGCTCTACTGTCTATAGTTCATGTGTTATTTCCTATAAGTTTTTCATCTATTACTTACCCTTACTAAATTTGAAAAATCCCCTAGTTTTTAATTTCCTTTAATGTAAATTTTTTTCTTGTCTTTGATTTGATTCTGTTTCTGCTATAAATTTTGAGATCAGGTGGCTAGACCCATGCCCAGATTGAAAATCTAGAATTATTTTATTTAGCGTCTTCTTAACACTTTTGTGTTTGTTTCTACCAAGTTACTTTACATAAGAATTAATTTCTGGCCACTGCTGCACATGCAAACATTTTCATTGGCTGTTCTAGGATTTGCTCTCACATCCTTACAGTTAATTTCCAACTCAAATATAGATGTATAGTTCAAATTGTTTCTTCTACTTGTAGTATAAAGTATCTTATTTACCACTAACAAAATCCAAACCAGCAACCATTAAAGTCTGTAGAAAGATTTGCATTGGCTAGTCCACCCATCTGCTTTTTAAAAAGGTCTGTGTTTCTCTTTATTATCTCATTTACCACCATATGTACCAAAGAATGTATCATTCCAGTTTTATCCACACTTTTTGAAAAATGGTAAGCTAAGTTCTAGACATGACCCAGCCTTTAGATCCTCAGTATGAACCAAAATTGAGATTCTGATACCTTTAATTAGGTTTGCAGTCAAGTTTTTCAAGGTTCTTTCTATAGAAGAAATTTGGAGTCTGGTGGCAATTTTTGAAGCATTATAGCTGACTGTTGTTGGTGCCAGGCAAGTTCTTGATAGAAGCCCAACTCACCACAGATACCAATTAATCTTTATCACTGTCCTAGACCAAGAGAGAAAAGCAATTCAGATATCGGAGAGGCTAAACAGCCCTCTATTGATGGGTGTCTGTTTTCATCTACCTTACGGGAGTCCAGGATATACAAGTTCCTAATTTAATCACTGCAGCTGAATGTACAAAGTTTGGTAGCATGAACCCCTATCATTGTTTTCCTTTCTGTAGGGTCATTACTGCAACACATTTCAGTGAAGAGCAAAGGAGTGTGATGCTAAAATGATTCATCTGGTGTCTGCAGGT
The DNA here is from genome assembly GCA_013401275.1 of Pandion haliaetus. Classification (NCBI taxonomy): domain Eukaryota; kingdom Metazoa; phylum Chordata; class Aves; order Accipitriformes; family Pandionidae; genus Pandion; species Pandion haliaetus. The sequence goes on along the minus strand of VYZV01017364.1, from coordinate 20,973 downwards.
AGTTCTTCCAGAATGAGAGAAAGGCAAGTTAGAATAATAGGAAATTTCTTCTGTGTTATACCCAATCTGAAATTAACATAATTCCTATTATTACTACTATTTCTTGTCCAATTTTTGTATCTAAACACAAAGTTAAAAAAAAAAAAAAACACACACAAAAAGAAAAAAAGCAAAACTTATATAAACTTAATTCAGAATTTAAAGTACATCAATACTTAGATATGTAGTCTTCCCAAAGCACCTAAAGATTCTACGTCTGAATCCTAGAGGTATTGATTTTAAAAGTCTTCATTTGAGAAACTCACCACTGCACTCAGTCCAGTATTTAAATTTTAAAACATGACTCTCACATTTCAAGAACAACCAAGAGAAGAAACTTCCCTTCCTTTTTCATATATTCATTTAATTATTAGACATTTCCTCCAGTGATAGCGAATTCAGGATCATTTATTTCCAAGAGAACATGTTCCAAGAGAACATGTTACTCATAAGGCTATAGACTTTTCTCCAGTGCACCTTCTATTTGAGTGCCAAAAATTCCTGGACTGCTTTACAAAAACAATATAAACATATTTGACTGACTGAAATATTGCTTACAAATACTTTCAACTCTTCTGCCTTTTAGGGACTGATGCAAAGCTTTTTGAAATGCACTCGTACCCTTCCATTGATTTAGATGACCATTTAACCTGCTCCTTGCAGTAGCTTGAGGGAAGAATTAATCTGTGATCAAACCAGATAAAATTCTAAGGGTTTCTAAAGCTACATACTGCCATCTCAAATAGGAACTTATTCTTCTGAATTCAGTGGAGGATCCAGTATAAAATCTGAGTTAGTGAACCAAGGCTGAGACCTGCAAGGGGTACTAGTATAGAAGCTTTTGTTGTTATTTTATTTTACTTTATTTTCTCTTCTCTGGTTTTGAAGTATCCAAGAAGTCACAAACTATAGCATTCATTTTCAATAAGGAATATTTTTAATTGTTTACCAGGCTATTTCAGCTGTTCTTGCTTGCATGAGAGCTAAGAAAGGATAAAATTGTTCAGAATCAGTCTGCAAATAATGTCAGAACCATACCCACTCATCTGAGAATTGCAAACCTCTTAATCTGTCCCTTATTCATATTAAATTTACACTCATAATGTGTCAATTCCTTCATTAAACTCACTTTCAGATTTGCCATGAACAATAATACCTTCGTGGTTTTTCCTCTGTCACCTTTGCACTGCTTCCAGAATTAGCAATACAAAAATCAATAGCTAATATATTTAATTGCCAGGAAAAGCAAAGCGTTAGCAGCAGAACCATGACAAGGTCATTCCCTTAGTTTCAGGCTACCAAACATCCACAAACACTTGCCAACACTAAGGACAAGGAACAGCCTTGGATTCTGCCAGTCTGCTGTACTACCTCGCCACAGTGTGTATGTCAACACACAAAGCACATTCTGTGGTATAAACACACACACATGCATATGCATGCAAGTATCCCAACCTGGTTTTTGCCACTGCACTAATTTACTGCTTATCAGAGCTGTTGAACTTCTAGACTATAAAATTTAATGTTTATTCCCTTGTAATTTTTGAGCATAATACTTCTTTTTAAATATATCTTAAGCTGGAAAATAGGATTTTCTGGATATATCACAATTAAGATTTAGAGATATGTAAGTTCAGGTCCTCAAAACCACTTCTCAGCCCACATTTCTAACTGTCTATATTGTTCAGAGTGGATATGTGTAGAAATGTTGAAGTCTTGACAGCACTGAGCTGACTGGTTTCTCTCTGTCCTGCAAGCCTTAGCATTATAGCAGGTTCATATACTTCCTCCACAGGCCTTAATTCAGCATCAGAGTCTATATAACACAACCAAGACATGTTGGTTGTGCTATATGGACAGGTTATGGTTTTCTTCTCCTACTTGAGCAACAGGTGAGTAATCTATGGGAGACACCTGTTAAGTCTCCTTTGCAAGTGGGACTTATTGAGAATGAGATATTGTCCTCATTTGCAAAAAACGGCAGTGTCCCATTTCCTGTAAGACTTCTGTAAGTAGTGGACTATATAGTCAATATCTCCTGTCCTTCCCTTTGTAGTCCAGTTTGTAATTAAAAAGCAATGAAGCTGACAGGAAGCAAACCTTAGATAGAAATAGCTAGAACATTTCCATAACACAAAGATTGGAGCCTAGACAACTAGAAAGGGGACTTGAAATCAACTCAAGTCTGAGCAGAACATGAGGTTCTTCTTGGTTGTGTCATGATACACAATCTTGGGTATGTCCGCTGTGTATTTTTTTTGCACATATATCTGAAACACTTCACTTATGCTGTGGAACTATCCACATAAAATCTAGTTTCAATCTAGATGTTATTTAATTGTTTTAGTATAAGGGTCAACATAAAAAAATAAAGCAGTTCCACAGTTGGGCTTAATGGTCTGCCATCATTTTATTATACTTTAGCTACGCAGCCCTTAGATCAAAGCTGTCTTACAGCTGAATGCTGCAAAGTATGACCAGGATGAAATGAGTCTACCTGCAAAAGATCATGGAGATAAAACTTGTGGATGGTTAATTCTACAAAGTGTTTTGGCTCTGTAGCGAGACATCCCGAGTTCCATTCTTATTTCTCGAACATCACTCCTATGTTATAAAAGAAAGTTCTCGTGTTGTATCTTCAGTGGTGGCTCCTGGAAAAAAAAAAGTTATCTTCAGATCTCTGCAGCCAAATGAATGTGGAATATTCCTGGGATAAAACAGCAGGAGGAGGGTGTCCTGGTTAAAATGCTGGAATGGAATTTGGGACTGTCTGCTTCACGAGAAACCTCCCCTGAACCCTTGGACAAACACATTTCTACATTTATTTCACTTTTTTTCTTTGTAAATCTAAGTAAATAATATTTACTTGGTTTACAGGAACTTTTTTTACCTGTATTTAAAGACTGTAAGGCTTTGAAAGATTCCTGGGTACACGAGTACCATAGGTAAAAAGCAGTTCATCCCAGTACCAGGAGCAAATACTTCCAGCAGAAAAAGTTTTGGAACAGATGAACTTCTCTGTGAGCACTTCCAAAATTGTATTTTTATTAATGTCTTTCATCTGAGCTGACAGGATAATTCATCATAATTAAAAAGATAACCTAGGTTAGCGAGGCTTGTTCTGCAACAGAATTGTGAAATTAATTTCTAGATGGCCTTTGTATATACAGCAGGGTTTTCAATGCTTATAAGAGAAAATGCCTCCAGTGAACACAAACAGTGATAATGACACACTCATCTTTCCTCTGGCTAAAAAGAAATTTCACCAAATAAACTACAGGTCAGATTCTCAGCTGTATAATTTTGAGAATGCCAACAGAAATTGACTGTCATTAATGGTCATATAAATATGCATACTTCATGGACGTGTGTGTATTTCTCTAGAAATTTTAGCAAATTCTTGTGACACTGGCCAATAAGTATAAGGAATTTATTATCAGAATAATTTCTGGAAAATGGAAATGTCTCTATTTGCATAGGATTTACCTTCTACTGGCTTTGCACCTAAGGCAGAACGTTATAAAAGCAACCCATTCACACCGAGTATTTTCAGAGCTCCAGAACTGGGACTGCAGCATCTATAGATGCTCTACTCGTGTGAGTTTCTCTTCATAATTAATGCAGAGAAACATGCAATTTTAAGGTGTAATTCTTCTGGCTTGTTTAAAACAGCCACTTTAAGATGTGATGAATCATACCTTAGACTTCATTGGCAGTATTAATGACAATTCCTTAACTCTAAAGGATGTACATAGTGACTGACTTAGAGAAATTGAGCCCAAGAAGCCTAATATGGCAGAATCGTTGCAGTTTCCATTACCAGTTTTGCAAAGGCTTGCTGCGTACATATGGGTAATCATATTTTTTGAGAGTTAAGACCTCTAAAATTAATTCTCTTTCCAGGGGTCTGGGAACCTTGACTCCTCAGTGAAGGTTAGGCAGGTTTTTGAGCATCAGAATGATTTCTAAAGCAGGTGTCTTTTAGTAATATTGGTTTTAATTTCTCTGTGTGTCAGCTGTTCCATATGTAAAATGTGAATTATAATATTAATCTTATTATGACCTGGTTTGCCTTTATTCATTCAGATTTATAAAGTGCTTGATAAACTCAAAAGGATACAGATGCCAAACATTATTAGCTATGTTATTCCTCTTTATTACTGTCACCTATTCATAGACATTTTCAACTCAGTTTGAATTTTGACCCCTGTTCATCTCTCCTTTCTAACTAAAAAGGATATTTAACTGTCCGTCACTGTGCCTTGATCCCCCTGAATTTTCACATCAGTACATTTGTGATTCAGAGCATTCCCCACAAGGCCCTCCTCTTCCACTCTGTGCCTTCCATATGCTATTAAAGATTCAGCATCACAAGCTATCATTATATTAATTTTAAGACACTTTTTTATCAACAGATGAACAATCACGATGATTAAAAATGCTTCTCCTCTCAAGGGCTTGTACAGTATTTTGCATTCTCTGGCATGTTGATTAGTTATGTTGATTGAAAATGAGTGAAAAACAGAGACAACTTATTAGCCAGTTTAGTTAGCTGCTACTTACATTAATGAAAATGTCTGGATACATGCCCATTAAAAATACTTGAGAGATCAGAGGTTGAAAAGTGATTCCTTTGCTTCTCACTGCTGACAGTTTGGAAAGGAGCATATCCACAAATAGCAGCTGAAGCATGCACAGCCTCCACAAGTAAACATGGCTGCACTGGAGCCCAGTCCAAAACAGAGCACCCTCAGGAGCAGGGGAGCCACGCTTGGCGAGTGTTTGGGTGGCACCCCCTGAAGGCTGGCATCGCAGGTGCTTTGGCAGCAGTAATATTTATCAGCAAAAGCAGCTAGCAGCAGCTCCATTACTGTCACTACTAATAACATGTTTGTCTTTCATTGCCAGAGAGGCATCGATGGAAACAAGGAAGGGCACATAGCTGGTTTTCTCAAGGACAGCTTTGGGTTTTTCTTCACAATTTATTTATTTATAGGGCCACCTCAGAGTGCTTTTAATGTAGCAGATAAGAATTTCTTATATAATACATATATTTCATTTCAGTTGATGCCAGGGAGCTTCACGCTGAACACAAAACCCATTCTCTCAGCTGTGTACAGCTAGTAAGATGCACTGGCGGCCCATGGTGGAGGGAGGAAGGGAGGGAGGGAGAGGGCAAAAGCAATGTTGCTAAGATTCTTCTTCCACATTTGGAATTGCAAGGGTAAAAGCAGTAAAGTGATTTGCCCAAGGTGATTCAGTAAGTGCCAGGAACTGAATCCAGATCTCCTGAGTCACAGCCCAATGCCTTAATCAGCTGACCATGTTTCCAAGCATTTGGCTTTACAAAATCATTTGGCCTGATTTACTGGCAAAGTCTTACCATAGTGAATTTTCCCACTACAAAAAGTCAATGACCTTAAAAAAAAAAGGAAGAGCTTTCCCCCTGCTCCCTGTCCTGTTAACTGGAAACATATTGTACCAAAGCAATACTGCAAAATAAATGCTGAAGAAAAAGGATGACAATAGAAACAAGGCTTACTGGTAGTGCAGCACCCCTTCCAGCATCACTGCAAGACTCAGGTGACAATGTTTTGTCGTAATGAACTGTGCATTAGAATGAAAGACAAGAATCTTATCATCAACAAAACATCTGCTGCTTGTTAGCTGCCACTTAGACAATGGGAAAGGGCTAAGAAAGAGTTTCAAGAACTTTGCTTGTGGTTCTTAGACCACTGAATATCCACATTTTTTTTCCAAATATTTAGTTCTACCTGAACAAAGATACCAGATTTCATCCTGACTTTTCTCTAACTCTGTTGAGTGGACTTCAAGCAGGATATGTACTAAAATCTGCCTGGGTAAGAGAACAGAGTCACGAATAATGGTAGTTAATATTCAGAATTGGTGAGAAAATGATTTTAAAGCTATCTATAAGAATTTAACTTATATTTTCTATCAGAATGTCCATATTCCATGTTTTTTGGGGTTTTTTTATTCCGGTGATTCATATTTTGAATCATTTATGAAAATATATAGGCAGACTACTATATATTGTTATTCTGCTCATGCGGACTTTGGGTAATTGGTAAAATAACATTACCTATTTCTGACACTTCAGAGTTAATGCAGTTAAAGTGCTGGGTTACTGAAAAAGTCAGTGCATATATGTGGGTTTAAACACAGACCTGCTGAATTAGCACTGGAAAATTCAGATAGTTTTCACTTGTTTTCATGGTTTTCCCAGTGTGAAAATGGATATTTTATTTAACTGTGCAAAGGAAGTTGAACTATGCTATTCAGTGCCTAAACTGAGGAGAGATAATTAGTAGGCAGTTTTCCTTTACAACCCAGGTCCAAGTCTTGTTTTTGTAACACAGCAGTCCAAAATTTACACCACAGAGAGAGTGCTAGAGAGACACTTTATCAAAGCCTTCTGTTCTACAGGTTTTATCCCTTATGAATGGTGGTGGTGATCTCCAGAGACTGTCTCCTGCCTGGAGAGGAATCTCATATTGCAAGTATCACTGGTATGCGGCACAGATGCATTGCAGATTTAATCATTGAACGTGATCATTTTTTCAGCAGTTGAGAAACTTTCTGTTTTGCCATCCATAGGCATCTTTTGGGATACTTATATCTGCCATTCTTTAGTTTCAGGTTAGATTAATGGACAGGTGTTAGCACATAGGAAAACAGAAAAAAGAGCCCTTCTGTTTTTGGTATTCTGTTAAGAAGCCATCAGTATACTAAAAGCAGCACGTGTCCACTAGTCTGCAACATGTATATTTTATTGTCTCATCTGCTTATCATATTTACTCCTACTAAAACATCTTCTATGGGAAGTGTTTCATTTTGTAAGTGTAGTGTCCATGTGATTGGGCAAGGTCCGTCTTCTGAGATCCTGCTGAAATCTGCAGCCAGGGAGAGAAAACACACACAACAGCAACACAGAAAACAGTAATGGAGAGAGTAATTACCTCCTCAGCTGTGGCTAAGGTGGTTGTTAGATACAGCTCCTGTACAAGAAGATAGCTGAGCATCAGCTAGAGAGATTAAATTTTCCTTTTTTTTTTTTTTAAGAAGGAAGCCTTACCTAGCAGGCAACTATCAGGCCAGGTGATTAACAATAAATAACCCTGCTTTTTCAAGTAAGCTTGCACATATTGAGTCTCATGTATATAGTTCCCTAAAATCCTGATGGAAATGCTTCATCTATCTGTTGGTGGTTAAAGGAAAGCTCACAGGATTTGCAGGTTTTTAAAAAACAATGTGATGGGAGAGTTTTATGATTTAAATGTATATACAAATCCCTGAACTGAGCTAGAAAGAGCTTTGGATAGTTTTTGATCATGCCTAATACGATAAGGGGAAGGGGAACTACAAGATGCTCTAATTCAACCATGGGATTTTTTTTATTAGATTTTGAGTGATTAAAAGTCCAGTAGAGTAAAACATTATGAAATGAAGTACAAAGCAAGCTGGAAGTACTTTGAGTAAAAAGAGCTTCAGATCCATCTGTGATAGAACAGAATGGAGTAATAACCCCATGTACTCTGCCTACATCAAACCAGGATTTTCTGTGGGTTTGAAAGAAATAAGAGGGAAAAAAAAATCAGGAAGATCTTTATACTTGTATTGTATTGAACTGCATGGTAGCATGCAAGAGAATACAAAAGAAGTGGGCCAAAAGCCATGTTCATGTAATCCTGAGTTAGCAGGCAGTAGATCAAATTTACACCTAAAGAATATGCTTCTCTGATAACAGTAAAAAAGTGCATTGTAAATTAGCATGAATATTAAGCACAGCAAGATAAAAACACATCTCATTTCTGAGCACAAAAATATCATTGTCTAATTTCCTCTGAAATGTGTCATAAACGTGCCTTTTATTCAGTATTTTGAAAGAAAAATGGATCATATTACACCTCTCAGTAGTGTAGTTATGCAATTCAATGGGGGATGAAATGTCATGATTTAATAAATAGGATAAAGATTAGTAAAATAATCTAATCACTGTTCTCTCTTATTTTCAGTCATCACCAACGATGGAAAAGAGCAGAAAAGGAAGATTAATGTGAGGCTTTATGCAGATATGGGTCAGTAGCCCACAGCTTTCCTGTTTTTTTGTAAGTGCAAACATGCTTCAGCACAGAGAAGACCACTGAGAATGAGTGATTGTAAATGAACCACACACTTTCCTGAGCAAGCAGCAGTGAGAGTGTGTTTCTCCTTGCAGGTGGCACCTATACACAGTCAGGTCTGCTCTGCTCCTGGGAAAGTGTGCAGGATGCTTCTGTAGTCCCTGTGCACAGGCAGTCCTGAGTGCTATTTTTGCCTTGGATGCTCTGCCTGGATTTAGCTGTATTTAGGGCTAGATTTGAGTTGACCTTTGAAGCCTCCTGTTGCATGTGGTCCTACAGGGTCTCACTGGACTGTGCTCACTGTCCCATATTGCTCCACAGCCATGTCAGACAGCCACAGTCAGATAGAGAAGTAGCCTGAACTGGGACTGGTTTCAAGTTCAAACTCTCAGGTACTTCCTAGGTGTCTGGGTACACTCATTTATGCATACCCTTTGGAGCTACAGCACTCCCAATGAGACCCACCTTCTTGGAGGTCCATAAGCCAGTAAGTACAAGGTATGGTAAGTAGGGCTGTGCAAGTCTCTGTCTCACCATATATATTTTCAGAGGAACATCTTGTCTGAACTCCTGTGCCACTATTCCAGGCACTAGGCATGCTGAATTAATCACAGGCATTTGATGGTACCCAAAGGAGTCAGTGATTTCAGCAGCCACCTACAATCCCTTCTACTTTCACAGAGTGGAGAAGCACAGCCTCAGCGTGAACCTGATCTCTCAGCAGTTTTGACCTTCTTGTTGCTGCACCTGACTTCCACCAACAGGTCAATGTGGAGAATCAGCTATATAATATGCCATAGTGCTCTCACGTGAACTGTTGTTAATAGATGGCATTTTCGCTGTCTAAAATATGCGCCTGTAGTTGGTCTCTCACACTTCTCCCCACACAAACATTTTGAGGTTTTCATCAGTTATTCACTCTGCAGCCTCAGGTTGCCATCAAGTCTGAAAGTCGCTGCACAGTCCAGATGCTCGTGAATTTATGATGCTACCTGTTTAGCCTCTGGCCTAAAGATTAAAAGCTTCTTCTGGGTTCACTCCAGTCCTAACAATGTAACTGTACAACAAATTAACGTTTTGTCTGTCACCATGCCAGCGATGACAGGGACTTACAAGGGCAGGGTGCTGAGTCATAACAGACATCTAACAGCACATCTAAGAGCAAATCCAACTCAGGAGAAAAGCTAGGTTGGACACAGAAAAACAATTCAAAGTTCAAAATTTGGGTAAAAAGACTTTGTGGTCATAAATTCCCTAAAGTTAGGGTAGAGATAGTTTCTTTAGAAATTAATAGCTGTGGTTTATCTAGGGAGGCACTGGCAGAGCTCTGTGGGTGCAATTTTGGTATGGGGTATGCATTATTTATTCCTCTTATGTATTATTCCTTAATATTCATCACAATCAGACCCAGGTATATGTAAAGCAAGCCACCTGTTCTTCCTGTCTAATCTGCCATGCTTATAAATAATCAACTGCAGAAGCGTTTTGAGATGGAATGATGGTGCTGTTTGCTATACCAGCATGACCTGTGCTGTACTGCCTGGGCAGAATCTGTGGCTCTGTGAGGTGTGTGGCCGAGGAACGTAAATGCTGTCATAGAAAAGCCAGAGGCAACAAGTTATGAGGCAGTTTGGGGAAAGAGCAGGCAAAAGGAGAGGTAAAAAGTCCATGGCCCTGCTGACATCTTTGCCTGCAGCAGAGGGTTGGAAAGCCAGGGCATCCCCTGCCATCGGTGCGAGGAAGGACAAAGCAGCAGTAACTGACAACAGTTTTCTGGCTTTCCTACCCCGGTCCTCCCCTCCCACATCAGTTTTCCCTCTGACTCTCCATTCCAGCTCTGCTGCTTCTTCCTTCTCATCCCCTTTCCTTAAGAAGAAGCCGAGCAAGTCGCCAGCCCCTCATCTCCAAGGTGGCAAAATTCAGTTTAGCCCACACCGCTTGAGAGCCTTCAGGCAAATCTGACATTCATTCATACGGTGTTTAAAAGCCCCAACAATCATCTGACATTGTCAGAGCATGTGCAGATGAGTTGATTCCCTGAGGCAAGCGAAGACATTGTTTGCTGAGTCTCAAAAGCTGTTTACCATGAAAACATAGAACTGCTCCATGGAAATTTAGTGCTGTGCCTTGCATCACATGAACACTATGTCAAAGTTCCTGCTTTTTTCCTGTTTAATCTGTCATACTTATAAATCATTTACTGAATAAAGCTTTCTAGTTGGAACAACGGCGATGTTTGCAATATCAGCAAAAAAACCTGCGCTGTACTGCCTGGGCAGATTATGTGGTCCAGTGAGGTATGCAACAAAGGAAAGTGAATGCTGCCATAAAAAGTCAACAATATGTATTAATAATGTATCTGCCTTTCATTTGCTGGCATTTAAAAGGCTTGAAAGTAATTTCTATAAACTTCAGAAAACCTTTGTGCTAGTCAGGTACAATTGGTGGGAACATTTGAATCAGATGCTGGATGAGCTGTTGACTTTGGTAAAATTATTCATGAGACTTGCTCCATGGGAATTTTGGGATCAAAATCAAACTGTACAAGTTTTGCATTAAATACGGTGTTGTTGCTGGACCTCACATGGCAAGGTTAACAGAGAAGAATGAATTAAGATCCTTAACTCCCGTCGCCACTCCAGCCTAAGTCAGAGATGCTGCAGGCTTTATATGTGAGGATTTTACTCCTTTATCTTCACCAGTTTGTATAAGGGAGCTGCATCTGGCCTTTGCCCCACCCTGATACTCTGTGTAGCTATTAGAAACCCTGGGAAGGGAAGGAATGTTGCTTTTCCTCTGTGTTATCAGGGAATTTTGGGAGACGTGATGTTGCCAGCATTCCTTCCTGCAGAACAGTCCCTTCAAACGTGTGTGTGCTGAGGCACAGCTGAGCTGTGCAACATCTAGTATGTGTAACATCTAGTTAATGGCAGCTATGTAAGGGCATCTTTCTCCAGGGTTCACCTGAGGGGTGTGTAATTCTGTGACCATTCAACTGGTTTCAAGCATCTGGATTTTCACCGAAATCTCTAAGAATGCAAATCTCCTTTCTTTTTAGATGAGTCATCCAGGACGACTGCCCATGGTCCTAGCTGGGAATGGTGAGTGGGAGATCCTGCAAACACACATTAGGAATAACTGCAAAGGTTCCATCAACCTGGTAGGCAGAAAGCACATCACACCTCAGGGTCTCTTTGAGGGCTCCAGGGCCTAACATCAGCTGTGATATAGACCTATTTGTTTCAGGAAGGGCTGATCTGTAGACCCAGCCCTTGGCTGAACAGTTGGCTGTAAAGTTTAGAAAAGAGCTCACCACTCTGATGCAAGGTGCTGTGCTTTCCCTGCACAGGCTGGGGAACCCTTTTAGTGATCCAGTCCTGTGGATTTCCCTTCTGCATAACTTGTTTTCCTTATGAGTCTCCAGCCTAAAACAATAGAGGAGTTTCCAACAATAAGGGGATTTTCAGCACTCTGAGCTTAGTCATTTCCTATTACTCAAAGGAAGAAAATGTGAAAAAGTTCCAGTTTAGAAAGTCTCTGGTTGGTGGTCCAGCCAATATTTATGTATCTGTTTTCACAAAGTATTAAACTTCAGAACAGCAGGGGTGTTGCCTCTCTGTGAAAATAACATGATACTTTAGAACAATTGTTCAAACTGGTATAGTAAATAGCTTTCAACATAACATAATGTGCAGTGGACATTAGTGTTTCCATGGCAACAGAGAAGGCTGTCCTGTTTTTATTTTGTTTTGCTGGACATTAAAGGCAAACCCTTTGAACAGTTCCAGTGTTATGGCTTATATTGTAACTACTATTGCTAAAAATCTATCCAAATGTGTAAGAATCCTGTTCCAAAGTCTATACTGACTGTAGCTTTGGGTATGTAAGCACATATTTAACAAAAAGATTTTACTAATACTGTGGCTTATATTAAGTTCAATTTAGCTGTGTCTCGGGGTTGAAAACTTCAGTTAAAGAATAAACTTTCTAAACTGAGAAATAGCACTGATATTGATCAGTTAAATGGGAGACATATACCAAATACATGTGGATCTTACGGACCTGTGATTTGTCTCAATACTTTTTTGTTGGAAAAATGTTTCCTGCTAATTGGACTTGTGCGTATGTGCAAAAATTCTTGTGGAAAATGCTTCAGACTCCTTATTGTGCTGGATTTTAAGCGAGTATTTTTTTCTGTAATTTCAAAATGTAGCTTCATGATCAATTTTATTCAATGTTCACATTATTTTATGAAATTAATTTATGAAATGTTCAGCAGTGTTGTGCTATAGACCAGCTCAAGTCATTGTCTTGCCCTGATTTGCATATCACTTTCAAATAAAAAAACCCATACTTTTGATAATGCCATAGAATCATAGGATAATTTAGGTTGGAAAGAGTCTCAGGAGGTCATCCGGCCCAACTCCCTGCTCAAAGCAGGGGTAACTTCAACATTAGATCAGGTTCCTTGTGGACGTTTTCAGATGAGTTTTGCCTATCTCCAACAATGAATATCACATAGGAACCATGTAATAGCTTGGAGAATAATTGCTTCTCTTGCCTGTTTGCCTTTCCTTATACTGATATCCAATGTGGCCATCCATTTCTGAAGACAATTGCAGATGTTGGTGAGAAATATTACATTTAAACAACCTCCACACTACTGAAATGGTCTCAGCTGCCACTTTGAACACCATGGCACTGCTTTTACATTTTTTACACTAATTCCTTCAGATAACATTCTGTACCGCTGTAAACAATGGGAATTTTGCACATCATTCCTGTAGTTCCCTCTTTATCATCTTCTATGTCTGGAATACATCTAAAAAAATAAAGTCATTTTTTTCAGCAATATTTTCCTGTGAGCCCCTTGAACTTATTCCATATCTCAACTTATCTTGGTTCTACTTTGATTTCATTCAGTTCACTTCTGTAAATCAGCATGTTCCTCCTTTCTACAAAAATGATGAAGCAAAACTAAGCACTTTCCAGTCAAGTGCTTTAAATACCTGTTCCTCAGAAAAATTCTTGATAGGTATCCTAATTATTAATTAATAATACTGGAAGGAAGTAATATTCTTTAATTTGAAAACTTTCATCCTTTTTTCTACACTAATTTTAGAATCTGTTTTCCCAAATGGAGTTCTGTAAACTTCAAGCAATAAAAAAATGGTTAAAAAACCTCCTCCCAAGACTGCAGAAGCATAAGCAGTAACCCCAATCACAGAAATCATGAGGTGAAGCAGGATTAGCATATTACTGCTTGCCTGATTGCTTTTTCCTATGGTATGCCAAAACAAGATTAAACCAGCTGATTCAGGGATGTCCGAAAGAGAAACTTTTTCCATATCAGTGTCTTATCATATGATTGCTGCAAAGCACACATCCTAAAACAATAATAAACACGCTTTCATAGTTTTAAGCAGTCCTTGTTCTTTAATCAGATGATAGTTATTTGATCTACACATACTGAACCAAAATAGCTCATATGTTTTCCTTCTTACAATTACAGCATGTTCTATAAGAAGCTGTAAGCTACTGTAGATATGGAAAGTAACTAAGTACAACAAATTAAGTGGATTGCCTAAGTTAAGTAGATGTTCAGAGTTAATGCCTAAATGAATTTGCCTCTAACTTCTGATGTGAGTGTAAAAAAACCATTACAGCAAGAATTATTTTCATATGCATTTTTAATGATGTCACTTATTTAGCATTGTTTTGTCTCATATCCAGAGCAGAAAATCGTATATGGGTTGATGAATAGACATGTGCTTAAACACAACAATCACTATTGCAACAAAACTAGATGGTTTAGGAATGGAAAAGCCAAATGTCAATAACCTAAAAACAAGGCAGCCCAAGGAAAGGTTCCCCAACTCTTAATTTCTCAAGACATGAAATATGATTTTGTTAATTATCAGAAAATGGGTAGATTTCCCAAATTCATGAACAAAATAAAGCCAAATTCAATTTCTTGTCTAACTGAAATGGTGACAAAAATACTTGTCATTAAAGTAGTTACTATATGAGTCAAAAAAGAAAAAAAAAGAAATAGAAACCTACATCCAAGAGAGTGACATTTTTCCAGAGTGGGAATTGCCAGTGGCATATTTGGTTTTGCAATACCTGTTGTAATAAGAACCGGTTCCTAATTTGATGTTAGGTGCTATTACATTAGAAATAATAAATATTACTTAATACTTACATTTCACATACAACATAAAAATACATATATAAAGGAAGACAGGCATAGAAATATGAATAAAATTCAACTAAAAAATTTCCTTTGTCACCCTGTTGAACAGATTCTCCAAATATTTGTTGTCTTGGAATAGTCCATGAAAACACATATAGCCTCAATTACTTCAATTTTCTTGCATATGTCAGGCTTAATCATGGAAGTAAACCACTGAAGAGTATGAGCACTGTTTTCATGTTACATTTCAGAATTCTAAACAAGCCACAGACCCATGTATTTCCTACTGAAGACAAAGGAGATTTTTAGCATGGGATTAATTTAATCTGATGCTTCTGTTCAAAGCTGTTTTTCTGAGCACACTATAAGAGTAACAGAGAGAAATCAGCACTTTCTGAGGGTCATCCAAACATGGATAACGAAGTCTGGTGGAATTATTCACCTTCTAGAAGTATCTACCTTTCTCCATATTGACAGTATGCAGTGATAGCACAGTTTTAGCAGATCAATTGAGGAGAGAAGAGTCTTCAAGAGGTGTTGGATCAGGTTTAATCTATGATGGTGATGTTCTTATTTCTTATGAGTCTGTATTTCTAAGAAAACAGAAAAGTTGGTGAAAAACAAAATGAAAAGTTAAAAATGAAGGAAGTTTAAAAAAAGTTGTTTGTGGTATAAACAAAATACCATACAGCAAGAGCAACTAAAGTTTTACAACTTCTTGTTTAGAAAACCAGAATAGCCTACCCTTGTGTAATGGTCCTTCCAAAGTTATAACAATAAAACTTTATAGTGCCATTCACTGTCACATAGTCTATAGATACTTCCATACAACATAAAGCAAGTTAAAACACCTTTCCCTTCCCACACTGAGAACTTGTATGAATCCTCCCCCACTCCATGTTTGTTTCGAATACATTTTTATAGCAAAGGTGTAAGCTCAATAGCATGCAGTGATTTATCTTGGGAATACAGACTCAACAGTAACTGCAATGAAAGCAGTACGACAGGAAAATAAGAGATGTGGACCATCTGGGTGAAAATATGTGGCTTTGAAAAACACTTAGAGGAAAGAAAATTGACATATATCTGGAAGTGAAAAGCTCTGAATTTAACTGAGAGTTTTGTCACTCACTCACTGACTTTATTCATGACACTGATGGTTGCTTTTCAGAGTCATATGGTGCCCACCTCTTCTTTATAGCCAAGAAACTAGGGAATTGGGCGAAAACTTGGTTTCCCCATGTGGGGATGATGTATAATAAACAAGTATTTAATTACTGTGGAACAAGCACTAATGGGTCCTTTACTGATCTTTGCCTCAAAAGAAGTCATTTAGACAAATTGTTAAATTAGCATAACTGTTACAGTACCACCTCCCTCTCTCAGCTATGCTATTTCTGATCATGATATGAACATAATAATAAAAACAATAGCCCCCCACCTGAAACTTAGGAGCATTATTCACATACAATACTCAGTTAACTATATTAAATGTTTTGTTTCCTTTTTTAATGTTAGTAATATTTATATTCTTGCTCAGATAAACAAAAAGTGAAAGATGAAGTAGTAGTGTTTACAAATAAAGTTAGAGTCTTTCCAGTGCTAAAACAAAAGGCAGGCTTTTGTGTCTCATTGGAAAGGTAAAGGGGAACAGGTCGTTGCTAAAACAATATAAGTTTGTTATCCCTGTTCTGGTTTTTATGGTTTGTTATTACGCTGAAACTCATCTAGTATTTATCAGGTGATAAAAAGGACAAATCAAACTCTTCTTTATTGGAAAGCTGTGAAGCTTTGTTGTTATAGCTGATATCAAATAGATCTGCTAAGTGGGATAGTGTCAGAGTCCTTCTGAACACAACCGAAATCCAGAGTTTTCATAACAAGTGAAAATGTTAGTTTGGTATTGTTCGAAATGCTAAACTGGATTCTGATATAATCTATGCTGAAGTTCTAAGAAACTCACATGAAAGTCAGTGAAACTGCAGTATTCTTTATGTCTATAAATAACAAGGATTGCCCAAAAGGTACATGAGAAGGTAACAGAGTGCTGAAAAGTGGGACCCCGCCAATGGCTGGAAACAGAGGTCTCTGCTTTTCAAAGCTGCATCTTCATTTGCAAGCCAAGAAGTTATCATGAGGTAAAATACATCGTGGCAGCAACTCAAGTACTGGGAATGTCAGGTTGCATAGTTTATCCATTCAGCGCTACAGTTAACATGCTTTCACTTTACCCCTGAATCAACTATGTCTCTATTCAGTCACGTTTTCTTCCAATTCAATTCTCTCACATGTTCTCTAAAAGTCGTCGATCAGAGTGACAATTTTGCAATGGCAAAGTTTTAGTTACCAAGAGAAAAGAGCCCATGTGCAGTGAATTGCTTCAGTACCCTGGTGTGCCTGGCATAAGCTTTCAGACCTCAGGGAGAGACTGTTTGGGTTAAAATGAAGTTTCATTTTAAAAAAACAAAATAAAAAAACTTGTACGGGAAATAGGAAGATAGATATCATTGTAGAAAGCTGATATGTTTAAAATCATCTAATGTAGTCCAAGGGAGTTTATTTCTTTTGAAATATTAGAGGATCATTCAGTTATGTCAAAATAATCTGCAAAATATCCAGGAGCTGCTCACCTCACCGCGTGTGAAAGCAGAGTAGTCTCCATGAAATCAGTTCTCCAATCCACAGCAGAGACAAAGATGAGGAAAAGCCGGAGCTGTTGCCTCACAATCCTATCTTCCAACATCAAGCAGAACAGCTGATCTGCACAGGAGGAAAAATCCTCTGTTTGGGAGATATAGGGTAAATGAATCTGAATCCATCCCAGATGCATGCAGTAAGTCAAGGATCAAACTGTCAACTTAGAGTCAAAACAATTAAATCCCACCCTTATCTAAGGTGGATTTTAATATATTAAGGAGCCCTAAAGCTTACCATACATCTCTGAAACACTATGTCTCAGCAGAAAATCTAAGGGTCTGTTTATAAGGTAAGGAAAATAGCAGGAGAAAGTAGAAACTTCATGTTTCTACTTTCATGGGGCCTTTTTAAAGTTTTGGTTACGAGTGAAAGTTGAGCAGAATTTCACAGCCCAAATAAAAAACCACAAAACTAATATCTTGCCTGAGGGAGTTCCCTGCTCCAAATATCAAAGTTTCTCTGAAAATAATAAGTGTAAAACCATACTCAGGTTTTACTGAGAATAAACTGTTACAAACCACCACTTCCTCTATGCTGCTTCTGTTCCACAAAATCTAAAGTATTAGCTAAATATATGTAGATTCGCATTGCTCCCAAAACAACAAAAGTGGAGGACGCATCGCACGTAGCTGAGAATGCAGCAAGGGAGTCAGAAACATGGAGAAAGATGTCAAAGAGGAAAAAGAAACAAGGGGATCCCCTTCCTGGATTTTCTCTGTCTGCAGTTTGGGCTGGGGACTCCTCCATTGCCATGAAGGCTGGGGAGAAAGGAGAGTGAGAGCTGAGCAGCACCCCTCCTGGGATTGCTGACCTCTGATGCTGGCACCCAGCAAACCCAGGACTTGGAGCTGCAGCATCCTGAGTGATGCAGCTGGGGGAAGCAGTGCCTCCCTGTGCCTCTGAGCACTCCATCCAGCAAACCACACAGCTGGAAGACAAATATTACCAAGGTAAAATACTGCTCTTTGAGAAGAGGCTTCTTAGCTCCCAGCTGAGCTTCTAACTGCATGCTGGCCCTCTAATTTCTGAAAAATACAGTCAGGCATGTCACCTCTGGAAGGGTTTCACAGCCATGACATATAATTTGATATAATGCATATTGTAAGTAGTCACTATTTTTCTGTTGAATCTCCCATATCATTCAGTACAGAAACTGTGCTTAGAAGGGAAAGGAAGCAAACCGGTGGCCACCATTAGTCTAACATAATTTGCTAACTTTTCTGGTTGCATCTGCAACTGATTTAATAATTTTTAAGGAAGATTTCTGTATGCTGTTTCTTTTCTATATTCGAATAGCACATAATGATCAGATACATTTCTGATACTTTTTAGTCTAAGAGAAACCTGCCTGGACTCAGCCCTATTTAAAAGCAGAAAAGGCAAAGAATGTTTACAGATTTATTCTGCTAGAGAAATCAGATTTAGTACAAACATGTTTCTTAAGCAGAGCAGCCAAAAGAACAACTCATGATCAAACTTGTGAATACCCTTCTCGCCACATACACAGAAGTCTTTTCAGTTATATATAATACTACAAATGAGACAGAATCCTTCCGTGCCCTACAGGAAAAAATATGACAACTGATTATGGGAATTACCCATTACCAAGCTACAACTGAGTAAATGCATCAAATGAATATCAGGGAACAAGAGACATGCCAAACTATGAAAAACAGATACCTGGCTGCAAGCGTTATAAATCAGCTTACCAAATTTCTTTAGCTGTGTAGCAATACGCCTACGTGAGAGGAATTGTAAGAGCTCATTTATGACTTGAGAAATTATGGAAGGGAGTTTACAGTTCCTTATATGGCCAGTCACATCTCATGAGCAGTATGCGAGGTCCTGATATTCTGGGGAGTTTTTAGAGAAAACTTTTAATCTCAGAGATGCCCCATGGATCTTTCTTCCATACATCTGCATGTATCAATCTATATTCATGGACATTGTATTGTGCAGTCTCCACACAGAGATCCTATGGAGAGCTATGTGTTCTCCTGAATCTCCAGCTTTGACAGCAGAATATTTCTCTTAAATTATTGATGCTTGAGCTGCTTTAAAAATACAACATAAATACCTCTGGAGGTACTATTTGTGCATAATGAATATGAGAATGTGCAGCTTTGCTTAGCCATGCTTTAGTTGCTAGAAAAGCTAACATTTGCATACTTCTGTATCTGTTACCAAAATATTTCCCCTCTGATCCTTAGGAGTATGATCATCCTACAGAAGAAAGGCAAGCAGCTTAGAAAATTCCTACAGAAAAACAATATTTCACAAACTGGAAGTACAAAAGCTCTTTGCTTTTCACTAAAGAGAGAGGCAAAAATACTCAGTGAAAAGAAGTAAAACCATAAGAAACAGTCACAAAAAGTGGAAACAAAGATCAATACTGAAAAATACATACCTTCCAGGATGGGGAAATGAAAAATGAGAAAAACATAGATAGTGTTTTCTGGCTTAATGCAATCAAGTCCTACAGCTAAATCCACCAATCTTACCTTTCTTCATCTGTTACATTTCTCATTCATTTACCTCATTAACCATTAAGAGAAATTCGGTAAGGTTCATGGTCTCTAAAAAATCACCTCCAAAGCAGACTTGATTTAATTAGCAGACAAGCTTTATGATTTAGCTGTAATGGACTTCCTATTTGAGATAATATCCTCTCATTTTATCCTGTTACCAAAATAACCCACATACAGTGTGCACTGGTCTAAATTCCATATGAATGCCTGATCTTCTAGCACCTTGAAAATTTGATGACTCTTTCCAGTAAACTTAATAGGCTTTTCACAGTGTTAGAGGGCTCAAATGCAACCTGAGGAAGAAAGCACTGTTCTAGAAGGCTGGTATTTACTATTCTGCAGAGAAATTTTTTGATTAATCCCTAGGGGAATGGCTGAACTAATTGGAAATGAACAACATGAAGGAGATAACTGAGAAATGTTAATCCATGGTATAAACAAGCAAAATTGCCAAAAGAAGCCTGACTGAGAAATACCATTTCATGACTGGCTACTGAGATGTTTCGATCCTCTGTGGTAGATGCGGATTGCACCCCCTTTACGTGGCAGCTGTTAAGGAAGCTCTTGCTGGCAATGCAATGGAGACACTGAAAGCTGAACAGGCTTCCAAATAAAGGAGACAGCATTTTTCATTAGCATGACTGGGTTGATGTTTAGAGGTAAACCACAGAGGAACCACCTTTGTCCAGCTATTCACCTTTCAGTACACACCTTCACTATCCTCCTCTCTCTGCTGTTCACAGCAGTTCCCAGTCTCACTTTCTGATCTTTCTGCCTCTCCCCTCCATCCTTCACATCCACAGGAGATATCCATTAACCAGTTCCTCCCTTTCTTACTCCTAATTAGACCCATAATTTTCTTTCTAGGACCACTGGAGGTCCCAGTAGCAATCAAAATGTCTTTCTGTTAGGCGTCCTCCAAACACACACAAAAAGTATACTGCGTGTTGAATAGGTCAGTGACCAAATGTGGGAAACTAAAAGCAGGGAGTGGGGGGAGAAGAGCAAGGTATGGGGAAGAGGGTTGTTCAACTAAACCAGTCAGTGAAATGTAGGTGTAGGGAAAACCATGCGATGCCAGACTGCCTCTTTCAGTTCCTGTGATTACATTCTTCTCCTCTGTTCCATCCACATTCCCACAAAAGAAGTTTAGGGAAATGGTTCAGCTGCTGTGAAATGGGAATGGCATTTGGAGACCTGTTTCCCAAAGGAATACAGAGAAAATGAGGCCAGTGCAAACTAGTACCAAAAAACACACCATGCTCTGAAAGGGGATATGCCAAACTTCTTAACTGTATGGGCCATATAAAGTAATTTTATCAAAAAACATTGTCTGCACAGGGTGTAAGTGAGAGTGACTGTGTCAGTC
>VYZV01017363.1:8476-19327 GCA_013401275.1 Pandion haliaetus | reverse complement strand
TGATTGCAAATCAGATTAACACTTGTGGATGCTACCTGGACATGAAAGTCACTGATAAGTTTCAGTGTATAAGAGCCAAGACATAACTAATGTTGATTATTTTAAAGAACTAAAAATTAATGAACCTATAATGAATGGGCAGTGAAACTGCCCATAATTCATCTATTGGGAAGCATCTGGAATCTGATCCAAAGGTCTTCTGAAAAAGGTGTTATAAACACCTGTCCTTCAGCCAGCTAATGTGACAACTCTGCCCTGCCTCAGGCAGAAATGAACCATCAAAAGTAAAGGAATCTTCTTGCCGACATGCAATGGCTTTGTTCAGCTCCTGCCATAACGAACAGGAAGGAAAAGGAGGCCTCCTGTACAGTTCATGAAACTTACCTTTCAAAGGAATTTGAACAATAAAGACAATCATGGGTGTAACCAAAGCCCTACATTGCTACTGCTACCTCAGTATCTCAACCAGATAGCAATGCTTCCTGGGCTCTGACCTTGGTCTTATGTATCGTTCTGGTAGAAAATAAACACTCAGCTTTGCTTTTTAGTGATTCCTCAGGTTTGGATCAAACCTCTCATCCATTATTTTTGGTCCCTGGTAGTGACCAACTACAGGCACTTTAGAGGAAGGTTAGGAAACAAGACAGAATATGTCAATGCTGCGATGTAATTAAAAGCAAAATTCCGTCTGTAACATATGCAGCAGTGAGCCTACGCAGTGTGACATTTAAACATGACTGGCAGTCACTGAAACTTTATAAAAAACCCCTAAGATTTCATTAACTCAGGAAGCTCATGCATATCTTTCCCGGATGCTGTATGAACAATTACAGCCTTCCTGTTGTTGGGCAAACCCTTTTTCAGATCACAACTCTGTCCGCGGGAGAAGGGAATGGAAATTCCTTTAAAAAGTTGAAAAAAAACTCAGCAGAAGGAGCTGTAGGAGGCATTGTGGGCTCTGGAGGGGACCTGGCAGTGGAAAAACTGCTCAGTCTCTGCAGAAAACTCTGAATTAGGGAAAAGGTGGGATATATACATAGAATCACACTTGTATCTTTTAAAAGCAATGAGTTAATAAAAGTGATAATTGACCTAGTTTTTTACACATACATTTCAAAGCTGGTTGAGAGGAGCTAAAATTTATTATAATTTGCTCTCTTAGAGTATAATTTCCATCATTTCAGTTGAAATCAAATATTCTATAATTTTTTTTTATGCTTTGGCTGCTACAGAATAGAAATAGAATATTTTCAGCTTGGAACACCGTATACAGTCATGCGGTTACAAAAAAAGATGGCTATGAGGCTCCTCCATCCTACTCTCACAGCAGCATTGTTCTGTGGAGTCTTTTTCCTAAAGTTTTCTTTAGCTCACTGTTACAGATTGCCAGCATTAAGGTTTTCATCATCTACCTAGAGAGGATGGAGAGACTGTTCTTCAGCCCGAGGTGGAACCCCAGACACTAGCCTGCAACACAATGTACAATCAATCTACCCCTACTCTTCTGGGAGGTGGAAGCAACCTCACTGTGATAAATGAACCCACAAAGAACTTCTACAACATAGAGACCCAAGTTAGGAAACTTTTTATTTCTATCACTGATTAAACCTATCTTACGTTGATGCATTTTCCTTGACATTTGACTTAATGAGCCAAATGCCTCTATTGAATTCAAGATGAGCCTGTGACATCTAAAACTGTTTCTATGGCAGCTGCATGATGATACAAACTGGAGGCTATGACTTCACTGCAGATCATACAGCAGGACAGATTGTTAGAAGTAATTTACATATTATAATGAGTGTTAACAGTATGGCTATGAAGGAAATAGCTGTTTTACATACATGAGACCTATATGTGCCTAAGCAAAGGGATTGTCCTAAAATTTCATTACTTTGTCAAAGTAAATCCTTCTTTGACATAAAAAAAATGCAGATATCTCTTTCACTTACTCAGGGGGTGTTTCCGTGGATTCCACAGGGCACCATACCCTGACCTCACAGGTTTTAACAGTTGCGTTATAATTCACATATCTTCCTGTTTGAATTCCTGTAGAGAAACAAGCTCTTACTCAGCAAAGACAAGAGGTTTTTGCCAATTAGAAACAGTTTCAACATGTCAGTGGATTCCTCCTCAAACGTAAGATAGGGAGCTTGACATTTCAGATTGTTGCAGCTTTCTATAGGAGGAAGCTGTAGGAAGAACTACCCAAACCATGGTCCTGCCACACCTCATCAATCCTTATTTAGCTGTTTGCTTGGGTCAACAGTGCTTGTCATTGTTTGGGCTGAGGGTGAAGTAATTTCCTTCACAGTTTTATATGAAGTTACATATCTGAGTCTTGGGATAAATCGAGAAACAACTCTTTCAGTCAGAAGTTTAATTCAACAACATGAGCAAATTAAACAAGGATATAAAGGTGGGCAGAAAACCTTAATTCTTTCTGCACTACTGGAAATTCAGCATTTTCTGTGAGCATTTACTCTTTACCAGGGAAAGTGATAATCCAGCCAGCAGCCCAAATTCAGGGAATCTCAGCACTACAAAGAACTCACATAGCTGATGAAAACAGCGTGATGCCTTCTGGACAACTGGTCCCAAATAAAGGACACAAGTCCCCTGACTTATTCTGAGAACTACCTAACCATCATAGGGGTGTTACAGACCCTTCAAACAGATCCTGCAGTCACTCCACTTGCTAAGCAGCATGGACTTCAATGGGAGCGACTGTAAGATCAGCCCTTATTCACACCAGTCCGTACTCTTCATGTCTCCCCTTCCTCTGCTCCCTCTGACTGTTTCTCCTTTTAGTAAGGGCACACATAAGCTGATAAGAACTCAGTTTTGCGGTTTTGAAAATACGTTCTTAGATATCTCTTAGGATTCTGTACTGTTCTACTGCAATTCTCCAAGTTGGATCTTGCACATGCTGCACGGGTCAATAATGCAATAGAAGATAGTACCCACAAAAAAATATTGCAATCTGAAAATGCTGTTTACGTACCACCACTGTGGATATCTACACTCCTTTTTCACAGGACTTGTTCTGAAAAGCAGATAGCTTTGGCAAAGTGATACTGGAAAGAAAAAAAATTATATAAAAGAGCAATATAAATATCTCCCTCTCCACACCTATGTAAAAAGTCTTACTCAGCTTCAATGTAAAAATATCAAATAATAAGAGAAGATAACAATGCAGAGGAGGTATAACCCTTACTGATTATTTGGCTTATAGGAGATAAAAGGCTCAGCTACCTGCAAAAACAGAAAAAAGCCCTTTCCTTGCTTACAATAACATTTTCCTTTATTATTTATGTCTTTTGCCATTTTTCACACTCTCTCCTATACTATTAGGCACATTAAATTTAATACTGGACTATTTAATTCTTTAACAGTCCCATGTACTTTTGCCAGTGAAAGTCAACATGTATTCGGGAACTACTCGGCAAGGACCCACTTCTAGGCCAGCCAAATGAAAGGGAGAGCTGCAGCTGACGACCAGGTTTTACCTACAGAGAGGAAGGAAGGGGGCATGTAGGAATGAGCAACAGTAATAGTAAGAGCACCATATTAGCAGAGAAGCTGATAGCAATTCTGTAGCTCCATCATTCCTTCAGGTTTTCCTCCAGAGCAGCAGCAATGCCAGAGAAGGCAGACAGCAATCACTGGCCTGAATGTCATAACCTCCTGAACGTGATGCACATAGATTTGGCTGCAAGGTCACTGGTGTGAGGCAGTCACACCTGCCAGCTGATTCCACGAAAGAAAAGGAGCAATTAAACTAGATCTTGCACCTTAACTGCTGAGATACAGACATAAAGAGCAACAGTATTTGCGTGTAGCAGACTGCTCAAAGGACAGTCCACTCTTTCACATCAACATGCATTTGATACATCCCAAGTATAAATCACAAAATGTATTTACCTCAGGGCACCTCTGCTAAAGCTGATTCTCTGTCTCAGTGATGTTGGCCATCATGAAAAAAGAGTTTACCACCTACACGGAGGAAAGGATATGTATCTGACTGAAATTTCCCATACTTGATTCAGACCTCAGTCATTCCAGAACATCACCTGGAAGGACAACAAGGCTACTCCTGCTCTACCTCCCCCTGATAAGACATTCAGATTCTACCTGGCTCAAACACAACAAGCCAGGTACATCATCAGGGCAAGAATGAGCAGCCAGAGGCAGGAAGGCAGTGATTTTTTTTTTAAACTGGCATTACAACCTAGAAAGATACACTAGCATTAATTGGTAATAACACTACTGTGTTTAGTACAGCTATACTGGAGTGAATCTGTTCTTAGGTTTGCTATTGCCAAAATACTAAATCGATTCTGTAAAAATTGTGTAATGAATAGCACCACAGAAATTTCATAAAAGAAGATAATTTTTTTTCTTTATATTAAGGGAGGAAGGGAAGCTTTGGCTTTAAACATTGCTGTCTCCAATGTAAAGTAATCACATTGAATGGTAGGATAGAGACATGTCCGGAAAGCAACCAGATATATCAATGGAAGAAGACTTGCCTGCATTGGTATAGTGTATTCTGCTGTATCCCAGATCCTGTTGTTTGTGTAAGGCACTTCCTTCACACTAGCACAAACTGAGCTGTTAACTTCATCCATCTCCAGGTAGAGTCTGTAAGCAATGAGTATACAACTGGCCAGATAAAACAGAAAGGACAAATAAGCACATAAGAATAAAATGGGTCAGCTTCTTTGTATCATTCTCGGACGAAATGCACTGCAAAACAGAAATCAGATGGACATTTTCACGTAATTGAGAGCCATTTTTTGTGAGACACATGCATCAGCTGGACCAAAGTCTGCCTTGGTTTCACTTTTGCAACTTTTGGCTTTGTCAGAAATGAATGGATACATGCAAGAAAAGAATTTCTATTTTCCCATACTAACCGATACAGACAACATGAGGTGATATCCTGACCCTTCGTATGTCATTTGTGAAACACCAATTAACTCCAACAGGGCTTGATGTCATCCAAACACTTCCACCTATGCCGTGTTGCTGTGTACCTAGACTTTGACTTCTTCCGTCACAAACAGTAGCGTCCTCTCTACATCTTTTTCAGAGAGCTTAAAATACTTAGTCCTGAGCTTTCCAGAGTGACAATTATTGTGCCTCATGCTGAGTGCTTCAAAACCCCTTGCTTAATGTTTCCACTTTCTCATGACTTGAATGTGTTAATAAAAGAAGGAAGAACACCTCTGTTTTTAAGCTGACAGGAAAGTCATCTAGCGCATCTAACTCAAAAAAGCACCGTCAACTTTGAAAAGCTATGGTATGTTCAGAAGATACTTTCCACACTACATAAAAGTGATATAAAAGGTTTGCTTTGAAAAACAAGCCCCAAGAGCTAGCACCATTTCAGTTTAACAACAGACTGTTCTGGAGGGGGGTAAAATAGTATCTGAAGAACAGAAATACAAAGCGACTGATCAACGTTCCTTTATTTATACCATCTATTATAATAGCATTTCAGCCTTTTCCTTCTGGAGAACAGTACTTTGGGATAACCATGTTGTTGAAAACTGGATGTGGGAACAGAGCTCTAAGCAGCAGTAGGTGGGTATAGTACCTTAGTAAGGCAACTTGGATTTCCTGCAGACTTGGTTGTTTATGAGATTGAGATCAGTGCACCCAATGTCCCGGCTTGCCGCCCTCCCATGAGAACGAAACCAACTTTATGAACTTCGGCAGACTTTGTTCAACAAACACTTATCACTGAGAACAGCCCTAGTTTGGCAGCAAAGAGGAAAATCTGCCCTTTAGAGGGAATCAATTATAGCATATTCCTAAAACATCTCATTGTTCTTAAAATTTGCTACAAGGGGTGACTTGCCATTTCATCTGACCCTGAATATGAGACTCTACTGAGCAGACTCTAATCTCAGAAACACTGGTGTAAATCTGCGATTATTCAGTGGAGTAATTTTGGATTTTTCAGACAAGAAACAAAAACAGACAGCATGGTAAGAAATAAAACTGCAAGTGTTTTTTACAGGAAGCTTAGTTAACTCTATCCAAGCAACCCCACCTTGTTAGGTAACATCCTATGCCACACTCCCACAAAATTCCCACAACCACATCCATCTTCCAAGAATGGCCTCTAACACCAGATCAATGAGCTTGTTTGCTGCCACAAAACTCAAAGGGCTGAAAGCCGAGTTGTAACCAGACAACTCCCAACACAAAAAGCATTTGCTCACATACAACACAGCATCCCGTCACCATGCACTTACCAAACAGACAGAGCAATAGTTGTATAAAGGAAACATTTCACACATCCACATGTAACACTCTGAATGTGTATGTATTTCGGAGAGTCGCACTGAGTCAGGCACTCCAGCCAGCCATGTACACTCATTGCTAGTGCTTCCTGTGACTTACTGGCTTTTAAAAACCGCAGCTGCCTAGTGCTGTCTTCTTCCAGCCCTGCATCTTTCTCAGGCCACCCCACTTAAAGGCACAGTCAGAAACCTATATGAGAATGGTACCACAGGCCTTTTAAAGAACAGCAGTTGATGGAATCAAGAACTGCCTGAAAAGCCACATCCTTTGGTTTGTTCACAGAAAAAGACCAAATTTCACCCTGGAGTTCCAGAGCTGATTGCTCAACACTGTTCTTGTCACTTTGTGTTGATGGCACCATCTCTCCTCAGTACTACCCGACTTTGCCAGTCTGAAGTAACGCTTGGACGACTGTAGAGATGGGGCTAAATGGATGGAAGCCAGCGTCACGCTGACCTTCTTCTGGCCTGACTCTCCACCACTGAACACTTCGCACCACCACAAAGAAGGTATAATGCATTTCTGGACTGGGCAGATGCATGCAACACTCTCTTTGCAGGAGTGGCAATGGCCACGCAAGGCACAGGGCAATGGTAAAGCATGATTTTGGGTCATCAGTGATCACAGAGATCTCCAGCTTATCTCACATTGCATGGGACACCATTCTATGTGGTCCTAGATTTGTTTTGTATCCGGTCACGGGATTAAAAGGGAGTGACAAAGCCACTACTCCTCTCAGCAGAGCCAATACATGGCACATACTTTGGCTGCAGTCTCTCCTACTCCCCAGAACCATGCACGAGCCAGAGCTGGTCAGTGTGCTGAAAGCCAACTATTTGCATCTGGTCAAAGGAGCAGGTGTGAGGCCACCATCTGACACTGTAAACACTGGAGGTGGAGGTGTAAAGATGCAGAGCTGTCAAGGTGGGACCTGTAAATCTCAGGCTCAGAGTCTGAAAGACAAGAAGTTTGGATCAGAATCCATTAGACCCAGGTTGAAAGGACCAGGGTCCTCTCTCTTGCAATGGAAGACCCACAGAGAGGCACAAAATATGCAAAGCCTACAACACAGATCTAATGTTTTTCTTCCAATCCTTCAGTATTTTAAATCACCTAAGATGCTACCTATGGCTGTAGTCATGACAAAACATTCAGAACCAGACAGGCTTCTTGGCTGTCAGTATTGTCTTAAATGCTTTAGCACACAGGAACAAGTTGCGTTCTGCACAAACAGGCTTAATTTTTTGAGACATCAGTGATCACTCCTTAGGCTTTTGCTGACCATGGTCCATACTGCTGTGGTTGGTATTAGTGACACTTCAGCAAGCAAAATCCTGCTACATATTAACACTGAAAAAGCTGCAAGTGGGAGCCAGAAACAGACCTGGGATGCATTTAGGTGCTAGAATAGCCACAAAGAAATTGATTTTTAATATAAAAGTCAGACCTATGCGTACATACATATAACGCAATATTTATAATAAAACAGACAAACAGGAGGGCTCAGACTGCATAAGTGAAGCAGAAGTGTTGTTTTCTATTCCTAAATGCTCTCTTTTTCACATTAACATCTTCCATCTGTTTGGGATCTGACCTCAGCAGTTCGGCCGGACGCATTCATCTTCTTGCCCATGATGTTCCCATATAAGGTGATCTCTCTTCGCCAGTGGAGCACGATTTCGATTTGCTCAGGTTTCTTTCCACTCTGATTTGCTGGCCTCTATGGTCGAGCTCTCTCACAGTTTTGCAAGGCAGTCATGCACAGAGCAGTAGCTATAAAGGGAGGAAAAAGTCAGGAGGGAGTAATGAAGCCATGCCTGCAGATCTAAAGAGCTCTGGATAGTTTATTTGCAGGCTTCATTCTCTTTCTTCCGCACATTGCCTCTGCATGATGCCTTTTCAATAGGCAGCTTCCATAAGCCTTTCCTAAGCAATATAAAACATAAGCCGTAACCAGAGAACTGGATGGAACTATACAGCCAAACTGTTACAGTAACACTCATGTCATTAGGAAACTTTGCTTGAAACCCTGTATAACTCTTCTTGCAAACTAACTTGGGAATTTGGAAAATGGCCCCAGAATTATACAACAAATATATATGAACACTGGCCTTCGATTCTGTAAGATTTGATCCAGATACCACATCACCCCAACTAAGATAATTTAAGACAAGTTAAGCATCAAACAAGTATCTCAGCTGCTTCCTGTAATATTTACCCAAGGCTGTACTGAAAGCTATCATCTCTTCTATGTCTCTGAAGGTTCTGTTGTTACACAGAGGTCAAGACACTGAGCTAAGCCTTCATTTTTTTTAAGCAGTAAGTTTGAAAATTCAGACACCACTACAGACTGTAAATATCAAGCAGCAGGTGGACAGCCTGGGGTAGCAGTATGGCTACTTTGGGCTGCATGTATGAATAGCCAAAAAACCGCTGGAAGAAAGGATCATGAAAACACACAACTTTAAGGATGACACAGGATCCCCTGTGCTTTCCCCAAGTTGGGAAGTCCCATAGAACATACTCTAATGTATGATTTTGCTCCTGCCTTCAATCACTTGAGCTTTGAAACAGGTCAGCAAGCCAGAGCTCAGCCAGTCCAGTTTTAATGACATCTGGTCACAGAGGTCTCCTTCCCCAGGAGTCAGAACGATCACACTCCATGGCTTTCCACCATGACAAAGTGTAATAATCTCACTATCTTTTTTTCTTATCTTGGCATTTTCTAAAGTTTTCAGACATCCTTCCTTTTCTTTATCTATTGCCTCTTTAACGTTACAGAGACATGAGAAGAGGGGAACGGTCCTTTGCTTCTTGGAAGGTGTAGGGACTGAAATAGTCTGATGTAAAGAAGAATCTCAGAGCAGCACCCTCCCACTGTACCCAGCACAGATCCCTCTCCATCTTCAGCACTGTGGGACACCATCACTCCCTCCTCTGCACTGAGGCCTGAAGAAAGGATGTGCATAAGTATTTACAGAAACAGTGTTTCTTTAGCATTAAGTGGTGGATCCACACCCACCACTTCCTATTACCTATTAATGCCGTCTACAGGGAGCAGGCCTGGCCCCCCCAGTGCCTCCACAGGAAATTCTGTTTTCATATGTTCTCTCTGTGAATTCTATATGCTCAAAATACTCATCAGAAGAAAAGTGTAATTGATACCAGGAAAGCATGTCAAGGGAAAGTAGATCTCTTCTGGGAACTTGTAGGTAAATACGATTCCTAAAGGTCAGTATACAGACTGAAAGCACAAAGGAAACATGATCTGGTTTTAAAGTTCAAACCCAGGAGTCAGGAGACTTGGATTATGTTCCTGGCTCTACCACAGCTTTCATGCACAATCACCAGCAACCCATCCACCCCCCCTATAACTTAGTCAGTTAAAAGCTAGGACACCAATGCAATGTCACTTTTCAGGCTTCCTGTGAAGACCAGTAAATCAGTATTTTATGAAGCGTTTTCTGTTCCTCAGAAAGAAAAGAGGAGCTAACCTAAGACAGACGCAGTGCTTAGAATTGCAAAGTATTACATTTATGATTGCTATTTACTGAGTCAAATTCTGCAGTGATTTACAACCTGTGCATTTCAATTGGCACCAATTTAATATGACTCACTGCATATTTTAATCCATCATCTGGGGACTCACATGGGATTCTAAGACTATCCAAGAAGCTAATTTCAATAGCAGAGGCTCCAAAATCCACCTATTTAAGGTCCAAGCATGGGTTTTGAAAGATGTGCAACAAAAAACTTGCAGATCAAGAGACAGCCATTCCATGAACAACTTTCACTTTATTATATAGTCTATTTCTGATTGTTTGGTATTTTTGAAGCTCCTGTCCTTGTTTCAGATTTAGTGTAGCTACCTAGCACTACATATTTATCACTACTTTGAGGCACACTGACAACTGATGTTCAGCCCTGAGTGACATGAATTTGCCATTTGCCCCTCATGAAGCCTGGGCACAGGACCAGCATTCCTGTTTCACAAGGACCCTCTGTGCATTTTTCCATTTCAAAGAAATGAAGTAACCATTCACCTGATATGTACATCAGCCACGCTTGACACCTCTTTATGCTGTCAAAGACTGCCAGAAATCTTAATTGGGTAACTGCACCAATCTGTTTGTACATCTCCTACACACGCGACAACAGCCTCCCTCTCAAGAAACCGCAAAGCTAAGTATACACTTTAAAGGGTGAATCTCAAACCTATTTCTGCCATTCCTTCCATCAAGAGCGCTTGTCCTGTGAAGAAGCCCCATGACAGACTTGGCCTATGGCGCGAAGGCCCCAGCATCACCTCGAGTGACCACAGCCGTGCTTCCCACACGGCGAAGCGCCATCGACCCTGCCCTACTGCTAAACCCACCCGATGACTAGCGACGGTGCTGCCTCACACCACGGCACCGGGCAGGGCCACCGCCACCAGCTGCCCTCTGGTCAGCAGCTGGGGATAAAAATCCCAATTCCTGCCCAATTCGGGACAGGAAGCGGGGGTGGGAGATTGAGTTTCCCAGAGCCTCGCCGGCC
>VYZV01017359.1:63697-76411 GCA_013401275.1 Pandion haliaetus | reverse complement strand
GGGGGGGGAGGTACAGGATCTAAGTCTAGCAGACAAGTGTGATAGGAGTGGAAGAAATGTAAAGGATTTAAGTATTATTCTGAATTATGTCAGCATCTGACCCAGGAGGCACCCAAAATAATCATTATTTTAATCGCCCTCACAAACTGCTCAGCATTTCACTATTCTGGTCCGCTGTTGTACTTCAGTACATGCTAAATTAGGTAGAAAGGGTGAATGTTTTAGTTAACTAAATGTATCCTTCAAAAGATACAGTTCTTCATGCATACAAAAAGGTGAAAAAGTGAAGGTAAACAGTAGGAGAATGAGGAACATAGAGTAAAATAAAAATCTTAATAGGCTCTGAGCCAGACAATTTTCTACATGTTTTATTGTACCTTCTGTCTGCTTAGATAGAATTGGCATGTGTATATATGGAGAGAGAAAGATTTACTAAGCCATTTATGCCTGAAACAGCTCCAAAAACAGTGATTAGGCACGCACAAGGACTAGAAAATATTTCCAAAGTAAAGTTCACCTCCAAAGGTGATGTGGATTATGTACGTACCCCTTAATCATGAGATAACATGGGACTGTTGGTGTAGTTTACCAATATAATTTCTCCCAATATTGTTTTGTAGTTTCCATCTGCTTAGCTCAAAATACCATGATGTATTTCATTCAAGCTCCATAATTCAGTAAATATCCTGTGTCACCCCAGTAATCATTTACAGCACACATTTCCTTTCTCAAAAAGCTTCTGCTTCTGGTTACATTGTGCTGAAAAGAACTTGCAGAGACAAAGTTAAATGCTATTTCATTCACTGAATTTATAAAGGACAATTATTCAAAGGCTCTGGGATTTGCTTAATCACACTAATATTCCTGTAATGAAATGTGATTTGTTTCGGTATTTACCGGGAGATTAAAAACCGAAAAAAGGACTGATCTTACGAACTCCTGCTCACATGAGTAGTCCCATTGATTTCAATGTCCATGGCACTCACAGCGTGAAGTGCCCTTTTGGGAGGTTATACAAGTTCTTCTTCACTTACAAAATAATAAACCAACAAAACCAAGCAATTTTAAGGATCACTTGAAATTTTTGAGCTCTGCCCAGTTAATGGGAAGAAATGAGGCAAAACCTGTTCAAAATATGGTTCTGTTCCCAAATGAAGGTTTTCATTCAGTAACAATCCCTCCTGATCCTGTTTATCCAACGGCTCCACTGTGCTCTACCAGCAGAAGAGTATTCATTGCCTTGCTGTGGTTCATTGCATCCTCATGTCCAATAGGATACAATGTCAACTGAAGACACTATGGAAGACCCTCACTCGGTCTGGTGGATCTTTGAGTCCTCTGAAGTATGTGTATCAATATAAAATTTGATCAGATATTTTTGAATGCCCAAGCAAGTTTAAACTGAGGTGTTGAGCAAAGGAATGTCATATCTTATCCAAGCCCTCTCCCATTTTCCCTGTGAACAGGTCTTTCCACTAAAACATTCTGTGCAGAAGTCCATCTGTGTGAATGTAACAAAGAGCACACCTTAGACACAAATCAGCCTTGAAACAATTCCACTGATTCGAGCACAGTAACTTTAGATAAATAATACTGCAATGTTGGAATAGGGTTTCCATAATGCAGTCGTTCTGTTTCAATAACCATTCCCATATCTATCACAAAAGGGCATAGCACTGTGGAAACTTTTATCCCTCACTGCAGTATTACTTATTTACTGTAGCTATGGCTCCAGGCACTTTGAGTGAAAGTTGCTACTGCCTGCTTCTCACATGAGCTCATTGGAGACGGCCCAGGAGATCTCCCCACGGCAGGAGACTCCAGAGCTGCTTTCCTGCCACTCCAAATAGCTGCTAACCCTAGCAGGAGAGCAAGGAATCCCTGCTCCTTTTCAAACATCAGTCTGACAAAGTGGGACAGCGAGCACAGGGCCATGTACTCCCTCACCCCAGACATCTTGTCAATGGGCTCTCGGTGCTCTTTGCAAAACAGCAAGAGGAATCTCATATTGCAGCCACTCAGATGTAGCCACTTGTGCAGACACTTCTATTATGCTAAAATTTATTGTGGTCTGTGTCACATGTTAAGAAAACACAGAAAGTCTCAAATGCAGTAGAGGGTGGTGGGGCAATAAAATTTTTCACATTTTACAATAGGTATACATTTAAAGAAGGAAGCAAAAAGAATGTTTTCTATTAAAAATAGGAGTGGAAACCATTTGTGGCATAAAATTCAATAGGAAACACATTTGCGCTACTTCTGATTTCTGGTGCAGTTGGCTGTGAAGTCCTTCAGTAGGCTGTAAGGGGCATTGATTTAATTAATTGGAGCTGTTACTTAAACTATGTTAGCAATCAGAGAACAACCCACAGAGTAACTCATAAGTAAACAAGTCTATGATGTCTTGGAAGAGAGGCATCCTAAAAGTTCTCAAGTGCTGACCAAGGATGACCTTGAAAGGTAGAAACTGCATTCTATATTAACATATATACGACAGATTCATACCTAAAGAAGGCTACTTACTGTAAGAAAGTCTCTGAGACTGTTCAAGTGATAACTAAAGGACACACAGACATCTATACAAAACTGCCAGCCAGTGGCAGGGTACATAGTGTGCAAATGCAACACGGGAAACTCCTTCCCCTGCTTTGTCCTCCTGAGACCAGAAGCTCTCTCCCACCTGACTGCTTTTCCAAACGGATTCTTTGAGTCTGGCGAAGCTCAGCCTATCCCTCTGTGAAGCTACGCTGAGGGAAGAAACTTCCCAAACTCTTTGAATTCTGAAAGTATCCTTAGGTGCATGCATGCATTTACCTACATAATGTATACAAATATGAAGCTATTTACACACCTATACTTGGACTAGTTCCTTAACAGTGCAAAATTATGCCACACCCTGCTGCAAGTTATTTTTAGCTGTTCCTCAATGTAAATGTCTGATTCAAAATTAAGTTTCAAAATAATGAATGATGTGTTTTGTGTTTCAGTGGGTATAAACGTTTGCGTTGCATAGTGGATAATTTAAGCATGAAAGGTCTTGCATTCCTAAATCTGTTACAGAATGTGGGTGGGAGGTGGATCTTTTCTCCTTTGCTCATACCAGGAAACAAAGAATGAATGAACATTTGTCATGATGTTTCATCAAGACAGTGTTAACATTAATTGAAGATACACGTGTACATTGAGGAGAGAATGACAGCTTGCTTACAGAAAAATTTCTGAAAACCAGGACATTGGCTTTTAGTATTTGTACAGAGTGTTAGCAGTGTTGATATTGAACCTACCCAGACATAAGCCTTCTGCAGTAGTCAGTTAATTGGGCCAGATATGGAGGATATAAAATGCTATTTAGAAAAAAAAGCCATAACAAAAAAAGCAAAAAAACCCAAACCAAACTAAAAAACCACACCAAAAAACCTAGCACAATTTTCTTCAGCTCTGACATAAGGGCTGTCAGGAACTATGTCTTCTCCTGTCCTCATGTTCTTTCCTTAATCATCCATGGCTGGTCATCAGTAGTCATTGCATTAGACTGGCTTTTGGTCTGGCTGGATATCACCGCTCTTATGTTCCCGTCTCCAAGATCAGCCTGGAGATTTCTCCATCATGTCAGGATTCGTGCTCAGTCCTACCCCTGGGAGCAAGATGATCCCCTTGTATACCTGCTAAGGACCACTTATAAGAAAGAAATAAAGAAGAAATAATGAGAAGAAATAAAGGGTTGGGTTTTTTTAGCAGTGTCCCTGTGTCTTAAACTGGAAATGGAATGGAATTTTATCCTTATGTGCATTTAAAAAAGTACAAAACAAAACAAAAAAAAAACAACAAAAAACCCCAAACAGAGCTATTTCTAATAAAAACATTACTCATGCTAGTATCATAGCCCTGACTTTACATTTATTGGCATAAATGCAAACTTATAAAGCTGTATGGATGTTTGCCATATGCAAATCCATCCATCCATAAATCAGTGTACAGACTGGAGACTGCACAGCTGAAGTGACTGTAATGGTAAATGAAACCTTTCACCACCAGGTCAAATGCAGTTCAGCATATGTGGTAAATGAAAAAGCACTATCATACAGGAATTGATCTGTGGCATGTGTAAAACAAGTGACTGATCAGTTCATACTGTTTACCACCACAGTTGGCACCCCAGGTCTGAGCTGGCAAGTAAGTCAGAGCTGAGCTGTGATGGCAAAGCACTGAAGCAACCTGGCTGATGACCATTCTCTCCAAGTCATGCATAAACAGAGAATTTGCCTTATGGGACTGTCTGGTAGTGTATTACAAGGATTAGGCAGACGTTTTCCATCAAAATGAATTGTCAATGAAAAAGGAAGTTTCCATTTAATCAAAATTTTCCACCCGCTGTATCCAAATGAAAACATTACTTTGGATTGTTGTGCTGATCTAAGGC
This sequence comes from Pandion haliaetus, assembly GCA_013401275.1. Taxonomy (NCBI): domain Eukaryota; kingdom Metazoa; phylum Chordata; class Aves; order Accipitriformes; family Pandionidae; genus Pandion; species Pandion haliaetus. The sequence continues at coordinate 71,991 of VYZV01017359.1, read as the reverse complement.
ACATGCTATTGTATTCATCTGTCATTAACTTCTGTGTGTTCAGGATAACAGCAAGGTTTAGAAGAGCTTTGTGTGGGTTTGCTGCTTTCTTCCCCATTCTTTCCTGCACAGGACCATAACTCCCATTAAAATCTCTGAGAGTAGCTCAGAAATCAGCATAAGGCTTATATGATAGCAGGACAGCATAAAACATATAGCCCAGTCTCCAATCCTGGCTAACAGGTCCAAATAAGGGATAGGGCATATTTATCCTTTGTGTAAGATGCAGTTCAGTGTCAGAGGATGCTGTGTAAGACAGGACACACTCAGGAGCATAGCCAGGCTTCTTGATTTGGGGATATGACTTGGCCATGTCAGGGCTGTGGAGTATGGGCAGTTTTTCCCCACTAAAGCCTAAGAAAGCTGGACACCCAGACTAGAACTGACATAGATAAAATGATCAAAAGCAAAAGTTATACATTCCTGGATTTCATTTTTTTCTAAGTTGTCACTCTGTGAAAAGTTTAGCAATATGACTGTTTGTCTTAATTTGAAAACAGATGTTGGAATATTGTAATTTCCCTTGAGACAAAAAAATTCCTTGCTTTTCTCAGCTTTACTTATTCATGCTATGAAACTGTGTTGTCCCAGAAAAACAGTGCTTCATAAAGCTCCTATGTGAGTTGTGAAGCTCCAAACCATCTTGACACGTACAGCTATGTGTTAATGTCAAAACATAGTCCTCAACAATTATTGCAGCAAAAACAGCATTAAAAATTTATGTCTGATTCTTTAATATAATTTAATACATTATTTTAAAAAATAGTATTGTTATTGGTTATAGTTTGCTTAACAGAACTTTTGCTCTACTTTTAAAGAATAAAGCTGTTAAGACATTGATAAGTTGAGATATGTGTTTGCCTTCATGTTTCAAGGATGTTAATAATGTCAGGAAGATTGGTGTTGTGGCTAAAACTCTGAAGTGATAGATGATCTTCAATGCCAGGATCTTATGCAAACTTTCTATGTGACGTCAGATGATATCTCTGTGCCTCAGCTTCCAACCTGTAATTATTTTTTATACACAGTTGTTTTATTTTCCATTGACATTGCATGTTTTTTGGAGGCAAGGACTACGTTGTTGCACAATGAGATTGTATCTGGACTTTTCAGAACAAGTAGTACAACTGATAAATAACAGATGTATTTAGTTCAAGGCTTGAACAAGTGTCTGAGTACCAAGAAAAAAAACCTTACTTTTGCTTTCTGTAAGAAAGCAATTGAATATATATATATATATTAAAAAACCTCCACACCTTTGAACAATTCCTTAACAGTATATCCAGCCTAATTTCACAAACCCAAGAAATTTAGTCACTTGAAAGATACCTTTCTGACTGTGTTACTTTTGCAACTGAGAAGTGAATTTTTTTAGAAGCCTATTCCTTGTAGAGGGAAGAAAAAAAGGTATTTTTAGCTTAACAGGTCACTTTTTGATAATTTCCTCTTGGTCTTGAAGATTCTTTAAGTGATTATTCCATTATATATAAAATTCAAAAACTGATAATTTTTGTTTTCAAAATTTCTCGCTTACATGACACCTTCATGATATGCAGTTCTCTAGATAAAAAGGCTGCAAAATTATTCAAGTTTGTTACATACTTTCATTTCAATACAAAAAGACGTGTTTGTCTCACATTGCTGTTGAGGAGAAGCAGTTTCATTTTCATTCTCATTGGTGCTGAAAATCTTTGTTTGCGCATTCTCCTCTTTTTCTTTTTTAATTTTTAATCTGTGGTTTCAGGTGTAGTTTGTTATATCAATTGCCTGGAATACTATAGATTATCAGGGGACTTCCAGTTGTCACACAAGAAGAATGACTGTTTTCCAAAACAAGCTGTGCAGTCCCCTGGGCTCTGGCATGGATGAATATAAGAGTGTTACTAGGCATAGAAAACATTTCTGAAAAGTTAATCCCATGTTGTGTTTGAATGTTAAGGAAACCATCTACTCATTCTGAGGGATTTAACCTTTCTTCAAGAGGTAAATCTGGAACAATGGTCCTTATTTACAAAAGGTTTCCTTTATTTTCCATAAGGAATACAAAACCAGAATTTCTCCTTTGCTGGAGTTGCTCCTTCCTTGATGTTAAGTACACATTGCTATTGTTGATTCATTCAAATACAGATTATTACAGTAATAATAAGTGACAAGCTATGTGTTACTTTGAAATAACACGCATTATGGTTCACATCATGTCTTCAGAGACCCAAGCAATGTGTTATTTCACATTGACAAATGCTCCAAAGTGTTTGCACTTATGAATAAAGTATTCTCTATGTAACAACTTTCAAGTGCGCATTGTGCAACAGCGTCAGGATGTGGGCCTCACCACAGTCATCCTAAAGCTCTGTCACCTTCCTCTTGGATTACTGCTCTCCCTTCCATGGCGCTTGTTCAAAGCTTTTGGAAAGACATCAGTGGACTTTGATCAGTCCTTTAAACCAGTTGTGCCTGCTTGCTACTGCCTTGGTCCACATGAGTTTCTGGATGTAATTCAAGTCCTTGGTACTGCTCTATGGAGGTGTAATCTGAAGCCTATTAAATTCAATAAAAGTCTTCCTATTGATTTTGGTGGCCTACAAACCAGGCCACAGTCTTTGGTTATAGCTGATGTTGTAACACTAGTTCTCTTTCTGAGCTCAACCCCAACTGCTGGCCTTACCCGAGGGGACAGGCCAAGGCACGACATTATTTGCCTGCCCAGGATTTCTGACAAAATCTTTTAAGTAGTACGCCAACAGCACTAGATCTTGCTATGCAAGCTGGAAAGTGCTTTAACATACAGGAATGATGTAAGGGCCAATTTTTGCACAGGCGCTTGCCAGATAAATGCAACCCTTGGTTTGGTCCCTTGAAACTGAGCTATTAAATGAGCACGGTAACTGAGAATTAAGAATGTTAACATAAAGCAGCATAGGACCTGGTGTTACACAAACTACTTTGGGCCTTGGGTGAACTGTATTGTGTCTTTTGTTAGCCTGCTTAGGGTGCTACAAGTCTTCTGGGGCAGATAAATGTATGGTCCAGACCCGCCCACCGGAGCCAATTCCATTAGACTGATAGTGAATTTGTTCTCACATAAGAAATATCCAGGACTGTGTTTTGTAGCAAAATTCAGAAAAAATGTGAATCAAGTCAGCAGCACATCTTTTCCAGTTCCAGTGAAATTTACCTCCTACATAACATTTCCAATATAGAAAGTATTTCAAGAGGAAAATCTCACATGGATTAATGTTTATTGGTTGCCAAGGCAATAGTTTGGAGACCTCTCTAGCACAAAACAGATAATATTATAAGCAGAAGTAGATTAGTATGAGGAGAAAATTTATCGACTTCATGGAAGACAATGCTCTGAGCATTTGTTACACCTTTTAGAGATTATATTAATTTTGCTTTGGTCATTTTTCCATTCATTGCCATACTTTTGTACTGTAACTTGTATGACAGGAGAAATTAAATCTCCCCATGAAGACTGGAAGCCACTGTACAATGCAAAACAGTGTTTCTGTGTGGAAAACCTGACAGTCCATTTAACAAGCCAGCCCTAAGGTAGGCAGGGAACTGAGACACTTTAGGATAAGCGGTCATGTCGAGGTCATACTGTGGGAGACATGGGAAAAAGACACAACCACATCAGTCCTGAATTATCCAAGTTTTTAATGGGGAAAAAATAAAAACCAAGAAAGTATTAATTGTTTTTATTTTTGAGGAGTTAAAATAAGAAGTTTTAGCAGATGCTACCGAGATTGACAACTGAGAAAAAACAGTTGAGATATAAAGGAGGAAAATAAACACTGAGAATTTCTGTATTTATTTCTTTTCAGCAAATACTGTCTTCAAATTCCCTTTTGTAATCATAAGAGAGTATCAATATAGTGGGCTTTTCCAAATCAAACATGACTGTAGATCTCAGCAAAAGAAGGCATTTAAACCAACATTCACTCTGAATCATTTCAAGTTTAGCAACAGATTACAAGGGCATTGCAGACAGGAACGGGAGCTGAATCCTGCACAGTTCTGTTCCAGAGTACATCCGTACCAGCTCTTCCTGCCTTTTATATTCTCCCTACCACCATCATGATCCAACCTGTGTTATGGAAGAAGGCGAGAAGTTACCATGTTCCTTTAGAAGCTGAACACGCCCATCTCCTTGCTAATTATTGCTAGGTTTTGTTTTCTGATATTTTACCTGTGCAGCTCTTTTTACAGTTCTTCTAAGCAAAACCAAGACAAAGTGATAATGAATTTTTAGATTCTTTGATTGACTGATTTCAAATTATATTCAGTTTTATCTACACCCTTTGATATTTCTAAAGCAGCTCTGAACCTCTGTTTTTCAAAGGTAGCTAGTCAGCAGAAGTGTTGGATGTTTTAACACCTTTGAAAGTACTGTCTTTTAAGAGAGACAAGCCAAATCAAAATAATATTGCTCATTCATCCTTTAAAAGTTGTGTTCTTCTCATCTCTGCCCCACACTATACATTTTTTAAATCACATCTTGTCGTGATTTCAGGTCAGCTCAGTTGGTAACAAAGCACCACGAAGCCGCTCGCTCACCCCCCACCCCCTCGCCTGGCCACGTTGGGATGAGGAGAAAATACAAAGGCAGGCTTGTGGGTCGAGACAAGGACTGGGAGGGATCACTCCCCACTTATGGTCACGGGCAAAAGACAGGCTCAACTTGGGAAAAAAACAAAATCCATTTCATTTACTACAAATCAAAACAAAAACAAAACACAAGGGTATTAGGAAGGGAAACCAAACATCAGAACAACCTCCCCCCACCCCTCCCGCCTTCCCGGCTCAGCTCCACTCCCGATGATTTCTACCTCCTCCCCCCGGCGGCGCAGGGGAACAGGGGATGGGGGTTGAGTCAGCTCGCCACACATCGTCGTTGCCGCTCCTTTCCTCAGGGGGAAGATTCCTCTCTCGTTCCCTGCTCCACCGTGGGTCCTTTCCGCGGGCTGCAGTTCCTCACAAACTTCCCTGGTGCGGATCCTTTCCGCGGGCTTCAGTTCTTCCCGAACTCCCCTGGCGCGGGTCCTTTCCGCGGGCTGCTCTCCCGTCTCACACTGCTTCAGCGCGGTTTTTACCATGGGGTTACGGCCACCTTCGGGAGCCTCCGCTCCACCGTTCACCCCCCTGGGCTGCAGGGCCATCAGCCTCCTCAGGCGCCTCCTCCTCCCCCTCCACTTCCATGATTCCAGTGTCGGCAGCGATGTTCCTCTCAGGTTTCCCAACCCCCACACTACCGGTTCCCCTTCTTAAATATGTTTTCCCAGAGGCGTTACCACCGTCACTCCCCGCCTAGAGGCGGGTCCGACATTTTGGCGCGCGGGTCCGACATTTTGGGGCAGCAAATTCTTCCAGCAACTTCTTAAAGGGGCCACCTCTGCAGCCCCCCCTCCCCTGCCACCAAGGAAAACCGCGCCACACAAACCCATAACACATCTATAGTTCGTAGATCACTTTTAATCAGATGTCAAGGTAGTCTATGTACTTTCTAGTGTATACATGCCTGTGTATATTCTACTATATGTATAAGGTAATATAAAAATATTGCAAGTACATTATATTATAATGTCTCGTGGATACTAGAGAGAGATAGAAGCAAATCAGGAAAAAAAAATCTTTACCCTTTTGCCAGAAATCGAAGCAAAATTTTTCACACTTGGAAACATATTATCCAATGGTTTTTTTCACATAGTAGTTGCTTTTACTTAGCATAGTTGTTTTACTTAGCATAGTGGTAGTGTCCTGAAGAAGTAGGCCATACCAGTTTTCTCATATTTTTCACTCCACTGGATCAGAGGGCTGCTCATCTCTCTTGCCATGAGATTCGATTTGCATCTCAAGTAAGAATTTTCTATCTTGTCATCTTGATTATATTTACTTGAGAATCTTTCAGGTGAGATCATTTCACTGTCTTTATCAGAGAGATCCGGCAAGATACTAGTAGTATTGTTGTCCAACATTTTCCAAGGATGGTGCACAGTACCCTGACAGAGTCTAAGAGCGATGAGAGCAAACAGATTTTGATATCTAATTGTCAGACATCTCAGATATGGGATGCTTTCTAACTCAAGGACTGAAGGTTTTGCAAAGTTTATTCAATGCAATGTTTTTTTAATTGTTCATGACAGTGGTCAGCTATTCCTCAAGTTATAATTATGTCATACAAGCAGCTCTTTGTTTTCTCCTGATGATGATGACCCCAATGAATTCAGCACATTTTTCCTCAGAATATGAGTGGCTATTTCTATTTCCATTGTAGGTTTGGCTCAACATCATATTTGGTCAATCAGGAGACAGGAGCCCCATGGCACCAGGCATGTACTGAAGTTAAAAGTGTTTGCATTGCATAACCCAAATGTCACCTATTTAATCATGCTACTTTTCTTAGAGGAGCTTCCCAGCTTGGATGACTCTTAGGGATTTGTGGCTATCTGCTTGTTTGCTGGATAAAGGAGATGAGTATGAAGGTCACAGGGATTCCAGGCAGGGCTGCCAGAAGAAACCTGCATATTACAGTGGTCTGGGAATGCAGTTTGGTATAGGATCCACTCAAGTTACTGTTAAGATCCTGAATATGCAGTGAGCAGCATATTTTCTTGCATGAGTGGTAGAAAAAGACCCTAGATGTTAGTCTGTCATGCTTGGTAGGAAACATATACAGGTATTTTACAACATTCAATAAGCCAAAGCTTACTAGTCTCTGTGATTGCAAAACTCCCAAGAAATGTATGGCATTGTGCCAACTCCATTTGGTGCATTCACAAAATGTGCTCAAAGATCAACTCTGAGCTTGCTGAGATGTGTAATGCACTTGTCAGTATGCATTTGCCATACAAATTGTTCAAGAATAAGGAGCTCTGTCTACAGTAGGGCTGAGCTATAGAGAAAATATTCTGTCTGGAGACAGGCATACTAGGCCCAGGGTTATGGAAATTATTCCAGTCATACAGACAGCATCTATTGGCAGGGTGTGATGAAGTAAGTATTGACTAATGGTCAGGGCTAGCAATACCTATCGACTGACATTGATCATCCCATCCCTATGGGCCGTGAGGAAATGCAGCAAGAAGCAGAATAGGGAACTGGTGCTCTGTAATAAGAGACATAGGCCTAAAATATTCCTTGGGATGTGAATATAGTTTCTCTAAATAGGTCTTGGAATAAAAAAATTAAGTGGAAATGGATAGTGTAAACCTTGGAAGCATGGCCCCATGCTTTAAAAATCCATAATAAAGTGAATCCAGATATTGATACCCATTTCTTCTCCATATCTCTATCAAAAGCAAGTGCAAAAGGAGTGTATGGGCTTGACAGTGTGACCTTTCCATAGCGTTTACAGCAGCTGTCTCACAGAAGTGGAGTGTAAAGCTTCAGACCAGTTTTCAGTAAGAGGAGCTTAGTCCCCAACCATGTTTTGTACCTTCAAAACCAAAACAAACTTCTTCATGTTTCAACTGGTAAATGGAGCTAGTGCTACCAAATCATCTTTGAACCATGTCTGCAGCCTGAAGGATGAAATGTATTGATATTATTAATATGAAAGATAAGCAAGGACATTAAAGGGGATTCATCCTCACTAACTTAGGATAGAGTTATAATTCTCTTGAGGTGATTACACTGATATTAGACTTCTGTTTACCACATAGTGTTGTGGCTTGGGGGAACATTAATTTACAGAAAGATGAGAGCATTGTGAGGCAAAATAGATTTCAGTATGTGAAAAATATACTGCTCCACCACATTTGATAATATGCCTGTCACCCAAATACTGATTAGGTCACATTAAAAAATGGGAGTGTTATCACTGAAGCACCAAGCTGAGAATTCCTGAAAAGTTACGCATCTCTACTGAAATGAGAGAATTGCAGTCACTTTACCAGGACAAAGTTTGGCTTTGTAATTNAATTTTGCTTCTGAAAATAGGGTTACCTTTCACAGCAGTTCTTGTCCACTCACTTGCATCAACACATCTTACTTTTTCTTTTTTCTTAAGCGCATTGATTTTTAATAGTAGCAGTTTATTGCTCTTTAAGGATATAAACAAAGCAAGATTTCAAGAGGAGAAAGAACTTTTTTTTTATTAAAACTGTAAGAGTTGGAAAATGTAGTCAAAGCTTTGGTCATACACACACTCCTTCAAATCTGCAATAAGGAATAAGGACAATTGAAAAAAAAAATTTTTTTTTTTTAATTGATTTTACATTTTGGAACATTACTAGAAGCTCTGGCTTATGGTT
>VYZV01017359.1:45512-63654 GCA_013401275.1 Pandion haliaetus | reverse complement strand
GTTGAACACATTAAATCTCTTGTATGTTACCTCGGATTTCTGTTTTTAATTAATATTGGAGTTTCTATTGAGAGTAAAAACTCTAATAACTAGAAAATAAACCAAAATAATCAGATATGAACTTCAACAATATGAACCTCTTATACTGAGTGTAAGCTCCTGTTTAAAGGGATTCCTGTTCATCTTTCTTTATAATTCAGTGTGATATTGTATTCCATCACCAGCAGCTTAATTTATTTCTTTCACCATCTGTTCTTTTTTTTTTTTCTTCTTCCATGCCAAAAAATCAATAGCACTCAATGAGCAAAACAAAGCTATTCTGTAATTCAGCTAAACTGGTTTTATGCTGTTGTTATTCAGAATATATTGGCCTATTTGTTAGAATATATTGGCCTATTTGTTACACTGGTTTTGTTTAGCTAACCAATCCTCTTGTTTTCTAAACCTGTAAAATTTGAAACAGTAAATACTGTGTATGAGATGTTAGTGCCAGCACTTTTGTAGCCGTTACTTTATGAGACATATATTGGGCCAGTTGGTTCTTAATTATAGGCAATAGCTAAAGCCTAATAATAAGTGTGGATACCCTTCCCACAGCTCTATCCAGCTCATCCCTTGTACAGAGGAGGCTGCGCCACTTGCAAACACAGACCAGTAGTCAAAGCACTTTCCATGCCAACCCATATTAATCTAGTGATATCTCGTAATGTCCTTGTGTGTTCCCTGAACCGCCAAAATAATTACATAAGTTTTGTGAGCTCCTAGAACTACAACTGTGCTCTCATTAACATCTTCTGTCCCTGTGGAGATATAAATATATGAGTCTTCAGAATACAAAGTTTTAGATCAGAGCACTTTGCTGAATACAGGACCAAATGAAAACTAAAATCAGTAATACAGAATCTCTCTTGGGGTTCTGAAATAGAGAAATGTTAAGGACCACAGATGCTTGTTCATCAAGGTGGTGTCCATCCATCTGTGATGATAGGCTTAGATAGAGGGCTTCATGCCACATGTTGCAAAGAAATGATGGTAAATGAGAGTGTTTAGAAACCTCACACTGGACCTTCAAAACTGTGATCATTCTTCTGGCCTAAACTGGAATAAGTTGGTCATAGGTAATTTAGCCATTGAAGTGCCATGTCTGACAAAGCACTGTATTTAGGCTGAGTTTGACACTAGATTTTTAAGATTAGATATTCCATGATGTTAATCTTGTTGCTTCTTCTACATGACGTGATGTCACCAAATTTCACGTCATTGTGTCATTAAGTCCATATTTTCAGCTGACTAGTTCTAAATGACATGCAACTGATGGAATATATGATTAGCCAAAAAATGCCATGGCAAAACTCTCACAGTTCTTAGCAGATTAGACTTATACTGTCCTATATAAGAAATAAAGGATAATAAAATGTATTTTACTATGGAAAATATAGTTAGCTGTACAGAATTCCTTTCCACATGCACTTATAATTTAACACAATTCTTTCTTTCTGCTAAATACTAGTACTATAATGCCAGGCATTATGTTGGATTTAAGGTTCATATCCCAACTGTACAATTCAGGATATGCTTCAGACCTGTTTATTCAAATAATTTTATTCAGACTGTGGCTAAAATAAACAGAGAAGCAATTTGAAGAAACTTGACGCAGGTTTTTCTGAAAGTCTAGTAGACATAATGATTAATATTTCCAGGAAGGCTGATGATTAGGCAAAATAATGATATAGAGAAGAGCTTTCAGAAAAAAAGAAAAAAAAAAAGATGGAAAAGAGCTCTTACTGAAAATTACTGGTAACCTAAACCACCTGCAAAAATACAGTATTTGCAATAGAAGCCCTTAAAGTTAAAACAGAAGTGAAAATACAATTATTAAATTAAGGATAATTGAAAGATTAAATAATGTGATTGATATGCGACAATAGCGTGCCTGCTGTTTTTCCTCTCTGATTTCAAACAGAGCACAATATTCATTAAGGATTCATTCAAACGGATGCAATGAAAGACAAAAAACTAGCAGGAAGAATATGTCATGGCTTTACCCAGTCATCATTAGAAGATGTAGCTCTTTGTCAGCTACCAATTCATCAGCACTGAGTGCTTGCCTTCTGCACCTAACAACATCCTCATGCTAAAAGTGCTGTTTTCTCTTGAAGTCTCATTTATCTTCCTACACAGGTCGTTAAAGTTTGAACCTGCTTGCTTGAAGTTGTGTCTATGGTTGCCACTTTCTCTGATCCACCCCCACAGTGTTCTTGTGCTCCTGAGATCTCTTTATTTCAACAACAACAACAGCAGCAGCAAAAGTACTGGAGTTTTCACTGATGGAAAACTGAGGAAAGATTTTGTTTTAGTTTCATCTGAGTTTCTAATTCTAACAAGTTGCAATAGTTTTCCCTGAACTAGAAGATCTCAATTTTAGTGGGACCTGGTAAGTCTTAGAGTGTCTACTCTCAGCTGCATAACACATAGTACACATACACTGCCATTATCTTGGATATTTTTGCTTGCTTTGCTAGCTCACTGATTCTGTTTTAGGTGCTTATGTGCCATGACAGAAAACCCTAATTTATCATCGTGCTTGTGCCTTCCTACTTAAGGAAAGAAGTTTACAATGTAGAATGCTGTAGAAGTGGTGGGATATATCAAAAAAGAAGGTTTGAATGTCTATGTGAAAACTACATTAGCTGCTAAAAGACAATATAAGTAACTGCATGGGAAACTGGGTATCAGAGATGTCCATATGATCCTAAGTCTTCGGCCTTCTCTTTACAGACAGTAACAGTGGGAATGTGTGTCAGTTCTTATAGAATTGCGGAGGAACTTAGGTTGGAAGGGACTCCTGAAGGTCATCTAGCTTAACATCCAACCCCTGCTTCAAGCAGGACTGACTAAATTGGGTTGCTCAGGGCTCTGTCTAGGCAACTTTTGAGTTTGAGTTAGAAATTCCACAGCCTCTCTGCGCCTCTGTGCCTGTGCTTGACCATCTTCACGCTAAGTTCGTTGTCATTTCTAATCAAAACTTGCTGTGTTGCCTCTTGTCCTGTCGCTGGGCACCTCAGGGAGAGTCTGCATCAGCCTTTTCTGTAGCCTCCCATTAGGTAGTTGAAGTCAGCAATAAGATGTTAACTTAGTAGGCAACCAGTGTGAGTATTTAGTGATCAGTACTGCAATATGCTCTAGCAGAAAATAATCATAAAGACTATAGGAGATCAGCTAGTACTGAAAGTGCCAGCCCAATTTCTGACTGGGAATAATTATATATGTTCTGTACCAGTATACTGAAGCCTGGATGACATACAAACTAAATTCCTTGACTTAAAAGCAGACAGCATTTAATGTTAATATAATATCAGATTATTATTATTTTTAATCAAAATGTAACTGGATTCCTTGTAAAACTTGAGGTATTTGAACTTTTTTCTAGTCCTCCTGTGTTTCAATACCACCCAGCATGTATTTTGATTCCCTACTTTTTGGTACTATTGTGCTACTACAATTATTTGGCACATGATTGTTCCAAATAATTGGCTACATATATTCCACCTCTGGTTCACATATACTGTATATATAAGATCCAATTATTCTGGCAGCTGCTGGGACTGCATCTGGCTTCTGGGTAATATCACCTCTTCCTGCACCTAAATTGGATGGAGTGAAACCAACATTCCCTCAGTTCTTTCATGCTATCATAGCTCATTTTGACTTCTCTGCGTACAGTATGACTTCTGATACCAATACATGAATAGCAGGGTGGACAGTAAGGTTATTCTGGCTAGTGTATTTTGTATGGAGGAGCTTAATTCTTACAGTTTTCTCTTTTATTGCACTGCTTAGGTAAAATGAAAATAAATCTTATTAATGGTAGAGACAGGTTTGTTTCTCACTCTGGCTCAGAATTGTGGAGATGCTGAAAGAAGACAGCTGTTGTAGACAGACACTCCAGTAAGTCAAGAAATTGAGGAAGAACATCTGTAAGAAAGACTATTTGATTTCAGCAAGGCAGACATAGCAGTGTCGTCTTCTCTTCTTAGCCAAATGACTTAAGAATAATTCAAGAACATTGCTATATGTTGTACACTTTAGAAAAGTATGTGGGAGTAATTCAGAGGAATCTGAACAGGCAACTGAGTGTTCTGCTCTCCTCCACATGAGTGCTTATTAATTACAGGTTACTGGAATAAGCAAAAATGCATAGCAAAATCTAGCTTCTGTGGTACATATCTTTAAATGTGGTAAAGGGGAGCTCAGGTGTGCCTTATTAGAGCTCTAAAAATATTACATACTCAAAGCATTCCAAGATTTCTTGGCTTTATGAGACCACAGTTGGCACACATCATGTAGAGTCAGGCTTTATTTCCTCCTGCCTTCATTTGATATCCTTTGTTCATGAACCCAGCTAAGAATGCTCGTCTTTCCTAGAACCACAGTGCAATTTTGTGTTGGTAAAAGAACTTTTACTCTCTCGCAATTTGCTTTTTATACCATTTATTCATTTAAATTTCCTTCTTAGTAGGTAAAACAATTGCTTGAAGATCTATGGAGATTCCTAGTTTCTGCTGTGATCCTAAAGATGATGTTAGCGCATGCCTTATTCTGTTTTCCAAAAAAAGTCACAGATTTTGATTTTGATCGGGTCATCTACTTCACATTTTTTGCCACACCCATAGAACGTACTCCCCATGATTACATGGGGAAACCAAACAGGACTTTTTTTTTTTTTTTTTTAATTATTTTTATAGAAAAAGACTTNNNGGAACTTCTCTAGATTGTTGATATGAGTCAAGTCAATGCAATATGGATGAAGTACAGCTTGGTTATGCCTATCCTAGATAAAATAGCTGAGTTATAAGGCTGGAGCTATAAGGGCTCAGACTTTGAAAAGCAGGTGTCTCTCAAAAATTTTCAGGGCAACTATATGGGAACCAATCCTCTTATTTGCCTAGCACTGCACCTTATCAGATGCTGCAGGCTTTTAAAAAGTCTCTCATCAACTGGTTTTCCATTACGAGGTCACTGTTTGCTCATCGCCAGAACTAGCATTCATGGAAAATGATGGTAGAAGCATTTATTAATCTTGAATAAATCTGTTTCTTCAAAACATCTCTCTCTAACTGTTGCTATGAGCCATGCTTCTTCCTCACTGCTACAGAATCTATCTGGAGTCTGAACTGTCAAAGGAATTTAAGACTGGTTGAGCCTGCTCTTCCCTGTATACCTCTGTGTGTGGGAGTCAGGAGAGGGTGAGATCATTCAGTGCACAGCAGAGCCCCAACAAAGACTCCTGGCTTCCAGGGTCTGAACTCACATTTGTGGGTCTAACACACACACACACCAGTGAAACTGCCAGAATCAGCCCCTTCTCAGCTGTTCTTTTGCTAAGTAATTTTTCTTTTGCTATCTCTAAGGTAACTGGAATCTTTGTGCTTTTTATCTTTCAGCACATCAAATGTATCAGATAATAGTTAAGTTAGAACAATAGGAGATGAGATGCTGTGTCAGCATGTGGGCTGCAAATGGAACAAAAGATCTTCTAAAATTCAGTATGTTCTGAAAACACAAAGTTAGTGTCAGTGTTCAGCCATGCAGTAACAGGCCATAAAAGGAAAATGAGTTACTCTTAACGCTGCAGTTCTTTTGTCTTTCTATATCAATATTCCCTTGTTTCTTAAATAGCCATAACATATTACAATGTTAGCACAGTATTTTTTTTTTTTCATTATGAACTCAGTAAGTACCTTCACTGTTTCTTCCAGACTATTCTTCTGCAGAATAGACTAGCTGTTTTTGTTAAGTCTCGCTGTGCTCTTTATGGCTGTGGTGCACATGCTGTCCAGCAGCTAGAATGAGATTTAGGGAATGCTGAAGTCAAAAGGACCAAAATTTGTTCAGTGCTGAGATTGTTACTTAATCACCATTAGGGTGGCGCTTACCTATGCCCCCTTTATCTACCACATTGTCTCAGGAAAATTTTTCACAGGGACCTTTAATGTGGTAATGTAATAAAGCAAACAGCAGTAATAACAATGTGATGTGTTCTTTCTACCTGAAGACTAAATTTAGATGAAAGAAATAGAATACTATTTTGTAGAAAATATCACTCCAGAGCAACTATTGCCTGTTCATGTTTGCATGATCTGTAAATGTTGTTACTTAAAAAGAGATTGTGTTGAGAATATGTAAGAGGAAGACAAATGAAAACTTGATTAGTAGATGAACATCTACATAGCTCTATTGCAATATACTTATGCTATTTGAGAATCTGGCTGAAATTACATCTGAATTCCTGTATCTGACATATCTGACATACATATGCTACAATACAGCATTTGAGATTTCAGTCTTCTCTCTGTCAATGAAAGCTATGGATCCTCATTTGCCCAGTAATGCAGAAGCAGTAGTATTTACGCTTCGCTGTACCACTCGACTGCTTTACAAGGATCAGTATGTGCCATATCTCCTGTTGCCCATTTGATTGCTTTCTGCTGTTGTTTTACAGTACAGAAATTCTTAGCCTCAGGAATATCTCAGGAAAAAACAGCTTTAAGAGAGATTAATGAGTTTGGGTTTGTTTTTTTTTTTTTAATAACAGGAGGAACATGCCTGTAATGCCCCATTATTTTTTGTTAGCTCCTAATTTATCAAGCTAAATCAGTACACTTAATTCATTGGGGAAAGAAATTGTTATTGGAAGGGACTAATTCAACCTCCTGTTCAAATCAAGACTATATTCAGAATTAGGTCAGGGGTTTTTGTGTCCAATTCAATCAAGTTTTGAAGATATCCAAGGATGAAAGCTCCATAACCTCTCTGTTATTGTTCCAGTCAAGACTTTTTCTTTATATCGTATTCAGTATTTCTCTGTTGCAACTTGTGCATGTTACCTCTTGTCCTTTCACAGTGCACCTGTGGCAAGAGTCTGGTTCTCTCTTCTTTATAATCCCCCAACAGGACAACAATTAGATCACCCCTTACCCATTGCTTTTTTCCACAGACATTACTTGCTCAGGCACAGTAAGTTCCAGTCTTGTGATGCTGTGTCAGCCTAAAATGGCACTCAGCATTGCTGTTCCCCACGGTGCAGGTCAGCACACCTTCAGGATTTTTTGCTTCACGTCATGGAGATATTCCACAATTAAGATAGTACAAGGATGCTTTAGAAAACATTTATTTCCATTTTGAAACACTTCTGCACTGCTCAAATAAATTACTGAAAATGAGGCTCAGGTCCTACTGTTTATTAGAGTGTGGTTAGATCTTTACATGAAGGGTAAAGCACAGTCTAATTAGTACTATTAGCTGTGAGAATAATAATGTTTACTAAATTGGTGTCTAATACACCTGGACAATAAATGATGCTTACTTTCTCTCACACAAAATGCTCATCTTCATATTTACACTCCATGGGTAGTGGCAGTGCAGATAAACATTTCAATGAATCAAACTCTGGAGGGGAAGGTTTGGACACAATTAGAGTATTAACATTAGATAGTAATTGCTGGCACAGCTAAAGGTTGGTTTATTTAAATATAGCCACCAAATTATAATGGACTGTAATGCATGGGAATGAATTGCACTCTTGTTATGTTCAGTGAATACTTAGCTATATCCTTTATGTAAACATCCTACTCACAGTAATCCAGTAAGGACATAAGGTAGAGTCTGTTTATTTTAAGAGGTAAACCACTCAGGATTATACAGGAATTAGGATGTGCATGCAGATGCAGAGGTTTCCGATGTGAGGAAACTACAGTTTGTCCATTTCACTTTGCTTTTACTCCCCAGTAAAACGTGGAGTATGTTCACCTAGTTATAAAACAGTCTATATTCCTGATTTACAGAAACATTTTAGTGTATATAATCTAAATCAGGAGTTAAATGCTGTTGACTTCAGTAGGAGATGAGCGTGTGCTGTTTTAAGACAAGAAAAAGTCATGTACTTCTTCATAGTAAATGCCTTATTATTTGAACTAATTAAATATACCTGTGTTATGGGTTCGTGTGGCGTGGTTTTCTTTGGTAGTGGGGGAGGGGGCTGCAGGGGTGGCTCCTTTAAGAAGCTGCTAGAAGCTCCCCTGGCTCCAAAAAGTCGGACCCGCCTCTGGCCCAGGCCGACCCCATCAGTGGCGGTGAGAGCGCCTCTGGGAGCACAGATTTAAGAAGGGGAACTGACAGTGTGGGGTTGGAACGTGAGAGGAACACCTCTGCTGATACAGAGGTCAGTGAAGAAGGACGGGCAGGAGGGGCGCCGGAGGAGGCCGATGGCCCTGCAGCCCGTGGTGAGACGGCAGGCTGTCCCCCTGCAGCCCAGGGAGGTCCATGGTGGAGCGGAGGCTCCCCAAGATGGCTGTAACTCCATGGTAAAAACCGCGCTGGAGCAGTGTGAGACTGGAGAGCAGCCCGCGGAAAGGACCCGCGCCAGGGAAGTTCGGGAAGAACTGAAGCCCGCGGAAAGGACCCGCGCCAGGGAAGTTTGTGAGGAACTGCAGCCCGCGGAAAGGAACCACGTTGGAGAAGTTGGTGAAGGACTGTCTCCCGTGGGAGGGACCCCACGGTGGAGCAGGGGACGAGTGAGGAATCTTCCCCCTGAGGAAAGGAGCGGCAGAGATGACGTGTGGGGAGCTGACTCAACCCCCATCCCCTGTTCCCCTGTGCCGCTGGGGGAAGGAGGTAGAAAGCACCAGGAATGGAGCTGAGCCGGGAAGGCGGGAGGGGTGGGGGGGAGGTATTCTGAGGTTTGGTTTTCCTTCCTAATATCCTTGGTTTTGATTTGATTTGTAGTAAATTAAATTGATTTTGTTTCTTCCCCAAGTTGAGCCTGTCTTTTGCCCGTGACCATAAGTGGGGAGTGATCCCTCCCAGCCCTTGTCTCGACCCACGAGCCTGCCTTTGTATTTTCCCCTCATCCCAACGTGGCCAGGCGAGGGGGTGGGTGGTGAGTGAGCGGCTTCGTGGTGCTTTGTTACTGGCTGAGCTGAAACCGAAACCACGACAGCCTGGTACTTCCAATGACAAATCAGTGGTTTTAATTTCACATAACCTGTAATATTTTGGACTGAAAGTTTACATGCTGAGCATCCTGCTTCCTTCTGTTTGGGATTTTTGGGCCAACACAATCACTTCTGGATGCAAATCTGTGGCATAAAGCCTGGAGTATCACTATCACTGGGTCCGAATTTCAGAGTGGAAGCCTTGCTCTGGAGGCTTGCCAATGTGATGCCCATTTACAAGAAGGGTCGGAGGGAGGATCCAGGGAACTACAGGCCTGTTAGCCTGACCTCAGTACCAGGGAAGATTATGGAGATATTCGTCTTGAGTGTGCTCACATGGCATGTGCAGGACAGCCAGGGGATCAGGCCCAGCCAGCATGGGTTCATGAAAGGCAGGTCCTGCTTGACCAACCTCCTCTCCTTCTATGACCTGGTGACCCACCTAGTGGATGAGGGGAAAGCTGTGGATGTTGTCTACCTGGACTTCAGTGAGGTCTTTGACACTGTCTCTCATGGCATGAGAAGCTTGCAGCTCATGGCTTAGACAAGTGTGCTCTTTGCTAGGTAAAAAAACTGGCTGGATGGCCAGGCCCAAAGATTTGTGGTGAATGGAGTTAAATCCAGTTGGCGGCATATAACAAGTGGTGTTCCCCAGGGCTCAGTACTGGTGCTAGTTCTCTTTAATATCGTTATCAATGATCTGGATGAGGGGATGGAGTGCACCCTCAGTAAGTTTGCAGATGACACCAAGTTGGGAGGGAGGGTTGATTTGCTCGAGGGTAGGAAGGCTCTACAGGGGGAACTGGACAGGCTGGATCAATGGGCCAAGGCCAATTGCATGAGGTTCAACAAGGCCAGGTGCTGGGTCCTGCACTTGGGTCACAGCAACCCCATGCAATGCTACAGGCTTGGGGAAGAGTGGCTGGAAAGCTGCTGGATGGAAAAGGACCTGGGGGTGCTGGTTGACAGTCGGCTGAATATGAGCCAGCAGTGTGCCCAGGTGGCCAAGAAGGCCAACAGCATCCTGATTTGTGTCAGAAACAGTGTGGCCAGCAGGAGCAGGGAAGTGATCATCCCCCTGTACTCGGCCCTGGTGAGGCCGCACCTTGAGTACTGTGTTCAGCTTTGGGCCCCTCACTGCAGGAAAGACATTGAGGTTCTGGAGCGTGTCCAGAGAAGGGCAACAAAGCTGGTGAGGGGCCGGGAGCACAAGTCTTATGAGGAGCGGCTGAGGGAACTGGCGTTGTTTAGCCTGGAGAAAAGGAGGCTGAGAGGAGACCTTATCGCTCTCTACAACTACCTGAAAGGAGGTTGTGGTGAGGTGGGTGCTGGTCTCTTCTGTCAAGTAACTAGTGATAGGACGAGAGGAAACAGCCTCAAGTTGCGGTAGGGGAGGTTTAGATTGGATATTAGGAAAAATTCATTTACTGCAAGGGTTGTCAGACATTGGAACAGGCTGCCCAGGGAAGTGGTTGAGTCACCATCCCTGGAGGTATTTAAAAAGCATGTAGACAAGGCACTTCATGACATGGTTTAGTGGGCATGGTTGGCAGTTGGACTCAATGATCTTAAAGGTCTTTTCCAACCTAAATGATTCTATGATTCTCTCCTCACACAACTGGAGGATCCAGCAGCCCATTTCATATTGGAACTGCAGCAGTCCCATGCAACCTTTGATTACACAATTTTTTGTCTGTTATTTCTAAGGGACTTCTGTTTCCCTTGATGTACAGGATGGGGCTGGGTAAAGAAGCAAAGTGAGATCAGAGGTGTTTGTTGTGTATAACACCCCTACTTCATTTAGTGCAGAATCTAGTATCTGTGTGATGAGTGAGGCAGGGGACAAAAAGGTTAAGGTGCTTGATTCCTCTCCTGGATATCTGAAGTATTATCTTACTGCTTTATCATTCCTGTGTGTTGTGTACAAGATGGTCACTGACTGAGAGTTTGTAATTTTTCTGGCTATCTAGCTACATTCCCTGTGGATCCACAGGCGTATTTCTGCACTTGGTAGAGTGGGGGATTGTCTTTTGAAATCATGTATCTCATCATGCTAAGTATTCTCAAACATAGGGCTTGTTAAGTCAAATCAAATGCCTATTATTTTATGGTACTTTTGTTTTCTTCCTGTGTCTACATAAATTAGGAATCTTAATGGCTTCTCTTCAATTGAATCATGTTTCTGACGCAGATTTTAGCAATAGGAAAGATGAAAAGCAATTTAATAACTCCCTCTTCCAGACCAGCATTTGAAGGCTATGTAGTCATTAAGGCAAATACTGAAAAAGCCCCAAAAGAAAGATAAATTTGATGTTCCATCCATTCTGCCCACTGAACAAAGTAAGGCTAACTTCCAAAAGATATGCATATTAATCTAAGTCATGATAATTAATGAATACCTACACTTAAAATACTGCAGTCCGGTTTAATGTTGATATCTATTTTGCAGAATGAAATAGGATTTGATTAATTTAATTTATGTTCTTAAATTTAGGCAGACTTGATCTCTTTGTGGAGATCCTCAGGGGCACCTCACGACTTCCACTGACCTACATAACACATATTTTAGGCAAACTGCTTCATGACATTACTAAAACTGAGGCCCAGATCAGATATCCATGTTAGGTGTAGTGTATACCATCGATTATTTTAGTATTATTCTGAAACAGAGTTCTTAAATAGCATGGGAGACAGTAGGACATGCATATAACATGGATGAACCAACACCAAATCCCACTTCCCAAAACCCACTGTCAACTCACATGAGTCAGATTGAGGCAAAATAGAAAACTCCCGCTGCTTGTACTTTCTCTGCAGGGATCATTGCAAAGCATGTTGAATTGAACATTTAATCACAAGATAAGAAATGTATGTGGAGCACTGTGCATAAGAGCATTACCTAGTGACATCCATTGGGACCCTGTGTTTTAGCTTAAACTGCATACTTTTTAAAAAACGTTTCTGAGGTTATAAGGGTAAAAGTTTTGGAGGAAGTTCCCAAAAACACAGGTCCTGTAGGAACCATACCCTTAATCCATTGGCTTGATTCAGTTTTCAGCACAATCAGTGAAATCCCACTGCCTTTGCTTGGCTTTGGATTAGGCCTCAAGGGTCATGAACTGGTTGAACTAAGCAGTGGAGCAGATGCAAGCTTCCTCAACTTGCGGACCTTTCTACCAGATTTCTGTTCAAACGTGTTAACATCTGAATCTCAGGAGTGCTTTCTGGAATATACATCTGCAGAAACCAGCATATACAGCAAATGTGTAAATTATTGTCTTAAATCTCAAAGCTTACACTTCTAAAAAGGGCAACAGTAACTTTCCTTTTAGGGAACTGGGTACTACATTCATATATACCTCCAAGCTTGAAGACCTCTTTTGTGGGGTGTTTATGCACTCCTTATTCAGCTGTCGTACTACAGTTTAATTAAGCAATATGCCACTTAAACTGCAGTCAGCCACTATGGTCAGGGTACTTTTACTCTGACCACCGTGGAGAGTTGGCTGTTCTAATTTCATTTGTTCAAATTAATGTGTTAACTCCCTCTGAGGAGGTAAGTAGTGTGTCACAGCTTGAGGCAGGACCTCTGCACACAAATCCTTTTAGTTCATAGCAGGGTTCAGGCATGCAAATGTTGACATTTTGAAATTGTTTTCCCAGTAGGTCAAATTAGTATTAGTGACTACAAAAAGAAAACACATCTACCCTGATGCCTTTCATAATTAGACTAGCTAGAAATAAACCCAAATGTTTGCCATTGTATTAGAAGCCATGTCAGCTGCTGCTGGAATTATATTTGTTTAAGGAAAAAAATAAACAAAACAAAATACTTCATCTCAGATATTGATTAGACAGTACAGGAAACAGAAATGGTTACAATAACTTTTGAAAACTTTGGAAAAAGTAGGGCATTGGTTATACACTGATTGGTAATGTTCCATGGAGGCTGAGGATTCACTCATTTCAAGACCTTGAGGTGTCCATTGAAGATTTTCCAGTATGCATGTGTCAGTAGGAAACCTTTTCATCATCAGGACAAGGAGTCATTTCCCCAGCTATTTTAGAAGTATGAAAGTAGTCTGCAACAGAATGTCATGATGCTGCTTTGTAATGTCTTTCTTGGGTATTACTTAGTCTTCAAACATTATAAACATCCAGAAATTTTATTGTGATGTTAGTTTATTCCAGATTTAATCAAAATCCTGCTAGATGGTAAGGAGTTTTAAAGACACACTTAGTACACTTCACTTTAAGACTTTAAGTTATATCCACATCTGCTGTAAATTAATTTGATTTTATTAAAACAGTAGAGCAAGAGTTATACCAATTTATATCAGCTGAAATCTGGCTCCAGAACTTATTTGGAACCACCTAGTGTTGCTTTAATTTGGAAACACTGAATCAGTGTCCTGTTCAATTTTAGGTGAATTGCAACTTAATTTTTTTTTTTCTTTTTCAAATCTTGGGGGTATACAATTAACCACAATGTGTTAGTGTGTGACCATCAAGGAAAAATGTGAGTTCTACTTTAACTTTCAGCGGGGGTTTTGTGTGAATGTTCCTCATCTGTCAACAGTGACTCGTGGTATCTTGGATCAATGTGGGCATTGGAAGCCTGTGCGGCAGTTGACATACATAGACACTTGAATATTGCACCCAAAGGAGCATTCTTTTGGAGGGAAATTAGCAGAGTAACCAGTGGAGCTGCTGAGAATGAATAATATCATTGGGTCTGGAAGGGTAAGTGGAAAGTGCCCTGCCTTTTCCCCCCAAACATTCCGATTTTTAATGTGTTGTTTACATAAACCAAACTTACACTGAGGCTACACAACCTGTGTAAGCAATTCATTAAACTCATTGTGCAGGTGTGGCAATTTAGTACCAATGGAAAATGTTTCCTGAATTCAGGTGAAAAATAGTCCTGTTCTAAATCACTCAAAGTGCAAAGAAATGTAGAGTATGAAACAATGAACTAAATTAAAATTTGCAGTACATTTTGCAGAAATTGTTACATTTTGGTAATTCTCATTTTACATAATAAAGAAAAAGTGGCGAACCCTGCTTTCCATTTCAGTGTGCCTGGGCCATTTCATTAATACCTTCAGTCTACAGGTCATCCTCTAAAGGCTTCTGTTCTGACAGTGACTCAAAGTAAATGATATCAATGTGATCTCTGATCTCTTTCTTGGTAAGAAAAGTACAGTTTTTGTGGCTCGAGCAAAAAATTATATACTGATTCTCACTGATATTCCACAAGAGCCTCAGAAACATAAAACTTTCATTATTTCTGTTCCCTGATGCAAAATTCCACTGAACTTCATTTGTGATACTAACACTGAGGATAATGATGCTATTGTGTTGATGCAATGAATAAACTATCATTTGTTTAGATTGAGGAAACACCTAGGATCAGTGGTGTGGACTAGTCCTCCTTTGTGCTAGTACAAAGAGAGAAGAAAAGAATAAAAAAAGACTAACTGGGATGTTTAGCATGATAGGCAGTCACACCAGCTTTCCCTGCCTCCCCTCCCAGTTCATTTCACTGAATAAAATTTTGCTTGGTTTTGTTACTTTTGGAACAGTATTTTCACTTTTGCAATTGTAAATCATCTGCATGTCGCCTCTTTCCTACTGACATTTGCTGCAGAAGGTGGGAGGAGATGTGGCTGGACATGCTGCAGCTTGGCCGTGTCAGCTGATAGCATACACCAGGAACCTGCTCCGAGCTAGTTCAGGTGGGACTGGCCACGTGTGCTTAGAGTCAAAACTTCCTAAAGTTACTTTCACTTATCTATGAATTCCCTTCTCAGACTGCTTTAAATAGAGCCTGATGTACCAGGTGATTTGGTGTTCAAACAAATCCAACTATATTTACACTGACATGTCTTTAAGGAAATGAACTTGCGCTCTGAGGTCAAGCACCACAAAGTTGTATCTGAATATTGTTACGCATTAAGCCCAGCCAGACAGCAGGTGCTACCTGAGTGCTGATAATCACTCACTTTCCCTCTTCCATCTCTACTGGAAATTGCTGGTGGCTCTTTCTGGTGTTCACTTAAAAGATGAACAAGTTCACTTAAAACATGGACAAGTTACTTCAAAAGAATTATTTAGAAGGAATTAGAGGTTGAAATGCTGTTACAGAAGATGGAGTCAATCAGCGTGAAACCGTGCTGTTTGCAAATATTTCCACTCACCCGGGGCAGCCCCAAAGGCTTTGAGGAGGGGAGACAGAGTGGGGAGGAGGATGGGGCAGGGAGGCCTCACTGGCAGCCACAGAGCATGGTCCAGGTGAAAAGGGATTGGCAGCAGTTACTTTGCTGGATTACATTTCACGTCTTGAATTTTCACTTTTCTTCTCAAGACTCAAGTCATGGCTGCACTTTTATCCACACGTGACTAGGAGGGAAATATGCTGTCTCCAACCACAGCCAAAGCAAACACATAATATGGGGTTGCCATAATAGGGATTCTTCATAGTAGGAGAAGATAATAGGTTAGGTCATTCAGATAGTGATAGTTCCCCAGAATACTCTCTAAGTCTCCTAGAGTTTGTATTTCAGGAACTTGGTGAGCTAGAGGCTGTGTCTCTAAATTTAATAGCCTTTTAAGGATTTCTTTTTCTGCATCTTATCACTTTGCCCCTTGAAATGATAAACAATTTTACCATTTACAACAGCCCATGTCAAGAATTTCCATGGCTTAACTGCGTGTTGTGTGAAGTGGATTAAAATATTTTGGGGGAGATTTTAAAACTAGTTAAAGCACTTCACACTATAATTTCTTGGTGTTATCAGAATTGCAATTCAGACTTTTCTTGCATGTCATGAAATTTTAGGTAGAAATGCACTCCTCACAGCCCCTTTAGAGTATGCCCAGGATCCAGAAAATTAGTGTAAAAATTGTATTTAAGGTTTATTTTCCATTTTGAATCTAGCGGTTAACTAGAAATTTCTTGTTCCTCATTTCAGTGCGTAATAATTACAAAAACATTGAAAGTAGAACTAGTTTGGTTCATGTAACCTGAAAGAAATTTAAAACTTTGGTTGATAGAGCAGCATTAAGCATGAGAAAATTCACTTTCAGTTGAAAAATGGTATGGGGGCTTTGCTGCTGTTTGATTATTAATTATGTTTATGACATTTAGATGGAAGGGAAGAACTGGAAATTCCTTTTTGATGTACAGAACCTAACCTAACAGATTGTAGGTATAACTGGAAACATTTGATAAATAATGGTGACTAATTTGAAGTAATATTTAATCTAACGTATACTAAATATATTCCACATATTGCAGAACCACAGCAATCAAATTATTTTATCCATGGTGGAACTCCATTGATTTTCATTAGGGTAAATTAAGAGCAAAATTGGGCCTTACCACTTACACTATTTTGGCACTGAATTCTATGCAAGGAGGGTCTGTGGTTAGAAGTCCCTCCTTTATTTTGCTGCAATTAAAGTGCAGTAGCAGAGCTGTGTGTATCTGTGTGTGTGCTACACAGACTGTTTAACTGCAGTCAGTGCTTTCAGCCCCTTGCTGAAATTCATCCAAACCATCCCTTGTGAATTAAAAGAAAAAAGAGCTATCAGAAGAGAAGGATGTAAATCCAAGCATGAATTTTACTCATCTGTTCTATTAATGTGAAAAGACCATTTCTCAAAGTACTGGATTTCTGATCAAAGTGAAGGGTGGATCCTACTCTGCAAACCCAAATTTTAACAGAAGGAGTGTTGATAGCTATGTCTGAAATTAAAAATATGAGGTCACTTATTTGTACCCATATAAGAAAACCTGGACACAGTCCATCTAAGCTGCTTTATAAAATATAATGATTTACCTACAAGCAGAACTACCCCAAAGTCTATTTGCATCTTATTAATCACAGGACTTTGAAGAGTTGTAACACAGATACACACAAGAGTTTCATACATGATTTTAAAGCATAAAAAGACCTTTTTCTGAAGCAGGTCAAATGCATTTTCCATCATAAATCTGTCCCTGAAGTTCTGAAAACTCAAGTACTACTCATTCTATTTTACAATTTTGCATATGCAACTAAATTTCCAGGGAAGCTTCCAAACCCTACTGTGCATATTAACTAATTCACCTTAGCAAATAATTTGTGCAGGCTTATGTTGTCAGCTCAGTAATAATAAAAAAAAAAAAAGGACTTGTTTAATTTCAGACCGAATCTACCTCTGCTAGATTTTCCCCTGCATCACAGTATTTTAAGCTGTAGAGATACTATCTCTTGCAGCCTCTTATGCCAGTGAGAGTTCACACCCTCACTCACTGATGGCTGAGCCACTGCAGGTTACCCTCAGTCTCACACTGTCTCAAATTTGACATGTAAATCCTTCATGGACCTACCCCATAAGTCTCACCAAGAGCCAATGGTAACTTGGTTGTCAAATACCAAAGTCAAACTTAAAAGTAAAACTACTGGGCTTTTTGAAACTTTCCCCTGATATCCCTAACAAACTTAGCACCTCATATTTATTAATTCTTTCAAATGAGCTCACTTGTTTTTTAAGTACATTGGTTTGGTACCTGAAACCATGATTTCTTTAAGAGTTAGAAAATACTTTAATACTCTTTGGACCGAAAAAGGAATACACTTGCAGGAGAAAGGATTTTATTATCACAGCTGCAACTCCAATACACATATTGACAATGTTGTTTCTTTTGACTCCTAATTGCTCATGGTATGTGGATTGTAAAGACACTGACTCGATTTTGGACTTTAAGGTTCAATTGTTAGGAATTTAGAATAAAGGACAGTGTTGTTGTTAAGAGAAGAATGAGAAAAAAAATGAACTGACCTCACTAGGCCAGCTTTTCAGAAAGCAATTTTCTAAAACATCATGGTATTTTAAGTAGTTTGTTGCTTAATAGTCCCTAGACATCTTGACAGGTTCTGACATTACCCAGACAGTTTTATTTTCACCTGAGAAGTTTGTTTTTAGAAATAATGTTTCTTTGGAAAAGGAACTGACTTTAAAAATAAATAAATAAACCTAGAACTTCTGAGACTGTACATGTGCAAAAAGCAGCAAGTCGACATTTTGTCTTCACATTAAGTGTATCTGAATTTCTTTCATTGTTACGATTATGACAAAGTATAGTCATATCCCCTGAGCTA
>VYZV01017359.1:27455-45484 GCA_013401275.1 Pandion haliaetus | reverse complement strand
CTGCTTAGCCTGACGTAACATCATAGTCATTCAACATGCAGCTTCATGGAGGCACAATTAGTGAGGAGCAAAATCAATTAATCTTTTCTGGCCTCTTAGCCAGAATTGTTAGACACTACAAGTACATAAGCAACTTTCAGGCTAGCTCAGGTGTGTCTATACTGCAGCACGGTCAATATTTTGAGCAAGTAGGTGTGCCTATAGAGCAACAGCTCCTTTCCTGCTTTGATTTTGTTCTGGGAGGAAAAGTGCATGAATTGGAAATCTGTATCTTGCTTTTTTGGGGAACAGCCAGTGAGTAAAAGCGCTTGGACCCAACATGTGGATAGGCCATGCAGAGGATAGGACGCGACAGTCTTCCCACCTTGTTCCTGCTTGGCCAAATGAAATAAGTTTGTGCCCTGGGAAAACAACTATCTGTGCTGTTAGTCACTGAAAAAGTGTTCATGCCTTTGTGATGCGATATTTAATGAGACAAGGATGGTACTGTTTATAGATAAGGTAATCCTTGAAGTGACAACTACCCACAGTTTCTCTTTCTTGATAACCAGTACCTGTTCTGCTCGTTGAAGACTAACTCTCCAGCAGTATCATACAAATAGTTGAGAACTGATGAAGTGCTAACTAGATCTGATAACTTAGTTACTTAATGAATAGGATATAGCTGGCTGTTTACCTGTGCTAGCTCAGACAGTGCAATTTAGAGTCATGCAGTGCCACATTGAGCTAACCAAGCTCACTGAGGATATATTACCCAAGGTAGAGGGTTGAGTTAATATGTCTACAGTGTTTCTACTATTTGAGTTAGCATATTTAGAAACCATTCTCATTAGCTCAGTATTTTGACGTATTTTTTTTACCACAGAAAACCTTGAGAGTTATAGATGTCCTTAACAGCTGGGGGGCTCATTGGTACAACACATCACTTCCATTATTTCTCCTGAGCATTCCTTATACCAGCACAAATGAGAAGTAGCAAAGATGTTACCTACTCAAATCTTAAGACAGATAATTTTTCTCTTAGACAGATAACTGCTTAGTAAAACCAGGTCCTGATCTCTTTTCACCATCATATATTTCTGCCTGATTCATCACACGCAAAAAAATGCTATAGGCAACATTTATTGTCTGTGATTTTGTAACAATATTGTGCTTAAATACATGTGAAGTTCACAGTTAAATATGTGCCATAACCTTTCTCACAAAGTCAAATTAATAATATGGGATGTTACAATAATTTTACAAGTATATGAAATCAAGCTTTCCAAGTCTTTGTTTAGCTCAGAGGTTACTATTTCTCATGTTTTATAAGAAAACAACTGAGCAAGAGGGATAATCTGGATTCACTTTCAGAGAAAAAAAGGACAAATAATGCAAATAATAAAGGGAAAACAGGTTGGCTTTAAAAATCTAAATGTTTTATGTCTTTGAAATATCATGTGACCCCTTCAATTATTCAAATCAAGAACACTTTAAGGGCTGTCATGTAGCTAAATAGCACTGACATTAATGAGCTAAAATCTTCTCTCAGTTTTACAGTATAAAAAACATATGCATCGGTATTCTGAAGTCAAAGGAGTCCATGCTTATGCCGGTGCAACTGAAACAAAACATTGGTGCAACATTCCTCCTTCCAAGTATCTGGTTTTAATCAAACTATACTCATGGCCCTCAAGTTTTCTTTGCTGCAGTGGAAGGTAGGCAGGAGTGTTTCATTTAAAATACTTGGTTTACATCATAAGTGCACTAAAAACTGTATATCTTGTCCTAGCTACTTCTAATTGATAAATTGTAATGAAAACATCATAGTTTCCTGAACTATGTTTCTGAACTACATGTTCTCTCAGAAACAAAGAGTTTACACACACACAAAAAAAAGGGTTCATTTTTTTTCTCCTTCCAGTAGAGTTTGGTGAAACCAGGTGATTGGCAACTGTTATGATAAGGTAGATGAAGAGGATGAAAGCTAGGACTGATTGAACAGCTGTGAGAGGCTCTGTTCCAATTGTATTTTGATTACTGATAAGATAACCCTCCCTTTTCTCCCAGTGATTTATCTCATTCAAATTACAATAACACTGAATTGCCATCAACAACAAATGCTGGGTAGTTTCAAGTTTATCTGGCTCATAATGTAGCAAAAAACCAAAGGTGCTGATTACAAAAGTTTTCATGTTACATTTCTAAAAATGGATAAACCACTTATTGCACTATGAGATCTCATACACTTTATAAACCTGTGGGGTTTTTTCATTTCGGATAAAACTGATCACTTTCTGATATTCCCAAGCAGCATAATTCTAAAATTATGTGAAAGCATAAGTTTTTGCAGGGGGAGAGTGTGTGATAATTTTTCTGTAACTTTTTTCTTCTGCTCCTAATATGAAATCAAAGGCTAATTGTTAAAAATAATTTGGCAATACTGGAACAGTTTGGATGTTACTAAAAGACTGATATCCTGACCAGTTAGAGATGTAACAAAATAAAGGTTTCTGCAATTATTTTTTAAATTATTTTTTTCTCAGATGAAATATCAAACAATAGATTAATTAGCTGTCCTTTGGTTTAATTAATTACTTTGTAGAAGTTTGAAATATACTATAGACTGTTAGCAAGATTCTTATTTTTCCTTAGAGTGGGCTGCTGAACCATTCTCCTCACTAAGGGCTAGATCCTAAGGTCCCAGTGATGTCTGAGGTATAGATGAAAGAGGGTAATTGAGGTATGAAGTAGTGAAATCCTGGGGGGATGGAGGGGGCAGAAGTTATTCTGCAGGCCATTGGCCATGTTACTAAGCATTAGACGTGGGATGGGGTCAAGCTGACCTGATTTCAGACACCTGACAAAGCACCCATCTGAGTTCGTTCCTGTCAACTTTTATAATATATGGAAATACCCCACTGTGTGCATGGTAGCTGTTGTCTCTTTTGGATGGGGAATGGACTCACAACAAATCCGATGCCTTTTCCCTGCTTATATCCCTGGTTTTGCCAAATAAGCTCTGCTGGCTAACGCCTTGCAGGAAGCTGTCTTGATTTCCTGCCAGTCCATGCCTTTTCCCTAACTGTTTGACAGGGGCAGACTTCATCTACACTCAAAGAAATAAAATGGGGAAGCTATAGGAGCAGTTGGAAGTTAAAATAGCCACTTTGTTCCTTGCATAGTAGAATTAGTATCTTAGAATTCAGCAAATAATCACTCAAAGAGTAACAACTAATTTATACCTGGGATTATTTAGACAGATACACATGTTGATATACAGAACAGGCACAATATGCATCTGTGTAAGCAACAAATGCATGTGCAAACATGTGGCCACCTGATACTCTGTAGCCAAAGTAAAAGCCTGGCGAGAGAAGAAGGAAATGTTCTAGCATGAAGTTGTGGGAGGCATTGCTCACAATTCAGCAAAATCCCTGTTTGATGGCATAATACGCATTGACTCATCTTTTATCTACTGCTAGGAGATATGCAGCAAGATCTTATCATTGCTGGCAAAGGAATGAAGGTTGAGAATTTTGTGCAACCTGCAACCCACTCATTTGATTCACAAGCATGTTATGACGAGCAGAACTGCCTGTGTAATCCAGTCACTCTGCAGAGTCACCAGTACTAGGATGGGGCCAGATCTGAATCCCAGTGAGGAAACTGGGATTTTTCTAGAAACCGATTTTCCTAGAAATTGATATGGCACTTTGATCCTTATCAACAGAAATAGTCTTGGCTGGCATGTTATTGTGAAGTCTATAACAGGAATGCAGACCAAAACTCACAAATTTTCTAACTTGTTACACAGACAAACTCCCTCTCACTAAAAAGATAGGTTGCCTGGTAGTAGCTAAGTAAAAAATAAGATGGTTTTCTTTTGTTATGTTCTCCTCTTGACAAACTCTGCTGAAGGAACACAGACATATAACAAGGTTTACAGTGGAATACCAACCATGGATAAAGCAAACCTCAGGATCTGCCTGACTGTATTCATCTTAGCTATAGCTGTGGTTTTCTGGCTTATTCTTTAATGAAAAACGTGTCATAAAAATAGACCAAATCTACATTCCTTGCGCATGCATATCTCCA
Organism: Pandion haliaetus; assembly: GCA_013401275.1. Lineage (NCBI taxonomy): Eukaryota > Metazoa > Chordata > Aves > Accipitriformes > Pandionidae > Pandion > Pandion haliaetus. Next base: position 41,407 of record VYZV01017359.1, on the reverse strand, counting down.
TGCATTTCACTGCAGGAATTTGGCCCTCTGTGTGTATACATACTACTAAGTTGAGATCCCATTAGCAAATTAAATAACTATGTATTAAAAGGAAGGCAAGAGTTAGGGACTAGTTTTCTTCTGTAAATTTGCCAGCTTGGTCTGGCAAAGCGAATGTTTTGACATAAGTCAGACTGGATCAACAGAAACATCAGTTAATAGAAAAAAGACGATGCAGAGTCTACAGAAAGGCACATTGAAAAAGGTCAAATGCTTCAAGCTTGGACACTGGCAGAGAAAGGAGAGTAAGATGGAGCAAGCGAGTCAGGACTGAATTAAAGGTAGCTGAAGTGAAGTGGTCAGTAGGAGAATCTGGCCCACAAACCTTGAGAAACAACCTCCAGCTGGTTTCAGCAATCATTGCAAGTGAAAATTCATTATAATATGATGGTTTTTAAGATACGGTGCATTTCAAACCGTTAGTTTTGGACACCTGCAACACTCTTAAATGTGGGAAGCAAGCACCAACAACAAAAGCAATGAAGTTTTTATTACCTTCAAAATATCACCACCCACTCTAAATCTACCTCACAGAGGATTTTATAGACAATACTACAGTCATAATGTGCAGTGGTCAGTGTTATAGGGTTCATTCATTCCTGTTCAAAACAACAGGCATGACTACATTTGAGGATGTGTCAAAAGGAAATAAGAAAATGCTCTCTGAGCAATTACTGAAGAAATGGTAATTGGCTGCAATACTGATGGGAGTAATGTTACCATCTTTGCAATAAAAGTAACTGGACAAAGCATAGAGGAAGTAAAAAAATGACTTTAAGGGCAGGCAACCATTACCTGTCCACATACGTCATAGATATGCCAACCTTTAATAAGAACAACAACAAAAATGGAAAAGAATTAGAGTATGCATAGTCAACAGTATTAATTTCATTGACTTATTGAAGGCATTCATCATTTTTGTCTGGTCACTGCAGTGCAATCTTTGTTGTAAATCTTGGTTTATTTTAGTAATGATCAGCCATGTACTTTGCCAGCATGACTGTTTGACATTTAATAGAATTGGTGGATGTCAGTGCCCTTCTGGGAGTGTGCTCTGTCACTGCTGTTTCTGTCATTCTCTCAGGAACAGTCACTGGCTGGATACTGAAAAGACACTGAATGGTAAACACTTTGAAACTAATGAATTTGAGGAAGTAGAATACTTAATTTGTATTGATTGTGCAAATGTCATTGCTTTGCTCTTCAACAGCCCTTTCCAGAATGTCATATGAAGCCAGATTCATCACTGGAGGAATACATGTAAGTTAGAATAACCAGCAGAGGAACTGTAGAGATTGTTTAGGTTTTCACCTCTTAGTTGTGATGTAACTCAATCCTAACTAAATTAGTAGTGAATGGGAATCATCAGCGCCCAAAGGACATTTTTCTCAACCTATATTCTCAACCTGATACCTGATAGGGAGAAACCTGATTTCACATGATTTGAAATGCACTGCTTGGAATATGCTTAGGCCTAATCTGTTGAGCAATAGACCCTGGAAATGTGGTCATCTCCTGCAAAAGTTAATAATGGGACAACACAACAGATACTGGATTAAAACCCAGGAGAAATGTCCTAATCTTAGAAAAGGTAATGGGATTTAGCTTTTAATTTGACTTTAAGTTGCCTGTTCACAAAAAACCGACCAGTGTTACCTTTAACATTGTTGCATACTCTAAAAAGTCACAGAAAGTTAAAAGAAAAAAAAGTAAATATGTATTTCCCTGCACAGCTACACCTGGTCCTTTTAAGTTATACTGTGGAGACACATGAACAGTGAAGATGATGATGAATTTACTCTTGGCCTTAATAAACCTTAGACTCCAATGTTATGATCTAGCATTTTTTATGAATATTAGAAAGAAAAGAAAACATCAGTCACCATCTGTAGATGTGAAGATTTAGAACTCCGCATTAGCAAAATCACATCAGGCTTGTTTTAAACCAAGTAGCTGTGTGCCTTACTGCTCTTATTTCAATTTACATCAGTTTTACATTTGTGTAACATTGACTTCAGCAGACACTTGTCTTCATGCTGGAGTCACAAAGGGCAGAATCATACCTATGGGAGTTCAAACCAAGAAAGATGAAAAAATTACAAAGGTTTTTGACAGCTATATTATAAGAAAAATGATCAGATACAGATGACAGCAAAGCATTTCTAGCCAAGAGAGTTCTGACAAGTTAAGCAATCAATCATCTGCATCACTCACTATTCAGCGAGTCGACATTAAACATCTGAATCAGTCATTACAATGTAAAGAGAATTAGTAAAGTCTCTAACAAAATGCAAATAAGTGAACTGGAGGACAATACAGTCAAATTCTAGAACTTGGCAGGAAGCCAGAAGAATTATTTTGACAAGACTGCTTGGGGTGATTTGATTTCTTCTTGTTACATTAAAAAAAAAAAAAAAGAGAACTTAAGTCTTGAGCAGTACAAGTTTTAAGAAGTGTTTTCTGTAATACAAATGTATAGTTATATTTAGCCAGGAAAAAAAAGTAGAATAAGGAACAAAATATAGTTCATGCTCTGACACTTTGCTACACTGCTGCACAAATTAACTCTTTTTGGTGCTGATGAGCGTTTTTCCAAATAAGTGCAAAGAATACTGGGGCAAAGATAGCCTGAATGGTATGCAACTCTTAGTGTTATCCTTACCTTCCTTGAATATATTGCTGACCAATTCTTGCTATTATAGAGTATCAGCCTGCTTCAAAATCCACCTGGTATAAGTGAATGTGAAAAATAGGTTTAACATCTGTGGGACTACTAAGCTGCAGGTGCTGAAATTCTTTAAAATAAGTACCACTGTTATGCAGGCACTGTTATATAGGTCCAAAAAAGCCCCACCTAACATCTTTCTTGTTCTGGTTAAAATAAAAGAAGGGGGAAAAAAAAAGGAAAATGAGTTTAAAAAGAAAATTAAGCAGAACCTTCTGTTCTAACAGCAGTTTGACCTTGACTTTTAGCAGCATAGGGGATGCTACCTTACACTCACTCATCAGTTGGACTAATGGTGGAAAGTGGGAGTGTTCTTACTGAAAACCAGAAGTCATAGCAGGTAGCTGCACTGTTTGGCAAATCCCAGACATCTAGGCATTTGGCAGCTGTTTTGAGAGGAGCAACACGTGTCCTTGGCTTGCACATATGGCAGAGCTAGCGCAAAAGTTGGATGCCTGAAGGCCTGGCCATGCCCTCTAGCCGTCAGCCCTTGGATCCTGATGTATTCACTCCCTTTTGCATCTGTCCTCATGGGTGTTGTGTGAGGAGCTGCAGTGACATCAATGGAACTGCTGCTGCTCCTAAAACTGCATGTTTGCCTCCGTACATCACAAGGCTGGGACTTGAAGTGCGGAGGATTTGTCATCACAGGGAAAGTTTCTTGTCGATGACTTACTAGTGCAGACATGCCTTGAAATGATAGAGATGGTTTGGCTTTGGTCCTGATATGTATGTAGATAGACAGGAACAAAGAAAGAGCGTCTTCACAGAAGTTTATAGTAATATAGTCTGTATATGGAAAAATATTTTAAAGCAGTTTCAGGAAAATATATATGTCTTTGTTAATGTCTGTAAATAGCCAAGAGGATTCTGTAGATCCTTGTACTTAAAAAAAAAATCCTGTCCTTGGCATGTGCAATGGCTCTGTGAGGAGTATGAGAACTAGAAAATTATTCTTGAGTTTAAACAGAAGCAAAATTTCCTTCTCTGGTTTTATTCTTATGATGGATAAATACACAATTCCAAGCAAGGGAGCAACATGCTGCCTGTGTCAGTAAGCTGGGAAGATAATAATACATGTAAGAATAGTTTGTACATGGTATTTTTTCTCATCAACTAGTCATTCTTATCCTCTTTCTCATAACTTACAGACCTGTATGAAATAGTATTGTATGCTGGAAGTAAGAGATTTTGTGTTTAGATGTGTTTTTTATCAGCTGGTCATCCTCAGGTTTATCCTTGTAAATCTCATTGATTGAACAAAATTGAACTTTGTCCAACAGATGATGAGTTACATGGATAGAATTTTACTACCTAAAACCTCATACAGGCTTTTAATTGTTTTCACTGGTGTTTTGACCTTTGTTTATGTAGAGCTGAATCTCACAAGCAGTTTGAATTTGGGTACTTGAAATAAAAACATTTATGGGCCCAGGTACATAATGCTTTCACTGGCTTCTACTCCATAAGTATACATTTCTAAAATGAAATCTGTACAAGTCAAAATATATGTCTGTATATTTTATCGAACATATTAACAACAAAAGTATTACCTTTATCTTACAGAAATGTTGGAATCCAGCAATATAATCAATTTCAATGGACTAGCTAATAGCTCCAGTTACCATACTTTCCTCTTGGATGAAGAACGCAGTCGGCTGTATGTTGGAGCAAAGGATCACATATTTTCTTTCAACCTGGTTAACATCAAGGAATATCAAAAGGTACTTTCATTCATGTTTTGTACAATGTAAATATATACTTTTAATGGTGCAGAATTGTTATAACAGACTATGTTGGGCACTGTATGAATTATGTAGTCAGTGTTTGGATGTTAGGAATACTATTACAACAAAAACATTTGCTGACTTTATGAAGAGAAATTTATAATGAACCTGTAACCTATGACTGCATAATCTACAATACTTTTTTTTGAGACTATGAAAAAGTAAATGATAAGTGCATAATCCAGCTATTTCCCAAACAAGACATACTTTCACGTTTACTGCTAAAAAACCCAAACAACTGTTACAACAGTTTGCACAAAAAGGCCGTATTACTCTATATTCGTTTGCAGACAAAAAGAAGCTGTTTGGGAGTCTGAGTGTGATTTCTCTCCTTTAACCCAGCACTTGTAGGCACTCTGCTTCTGCTGCTTTCAAACCAAAACAGATTTAGTATTAATAAAAGAGGAATAGGTCCATAAAATCTTGCCATTCTTGATGGGGAACATAATTTTCCAGTAAAAGTTGGTGACGAATTAAAAGCCGACAAACAGTTCAGTAATGTTCTTTTGTTGGGGTCTAAATAAATAATTTCATTTTTCATACATTTTAATAAGACAAAATGCTAAGAAGGTAAACAATGAGATGCAGGTTTGATTTGTTATATCAAGTATTTTGATGGCACATTTTAAAATCCAGGGAGTATTCTTTTATGAGAGATATATTGCTTCAATACCCAGGGATTTTTTTTTTCTTGGTGTTCCTGACCTTTTGCCCGTTTGACTATTAGCTTCCTAAGATGATAGCAATAAATACCTTGTGTTTTCTGTTGAGAGGGAAGACAGGCTATTCATTTGTATTCTCTAAGGAAAAAGGATAAAAGGAAAACTGGATATTTTCTTTTCTATTCTCTTTAGAGCAGCTATAAAGGAAACTAGCTATTTATTTGAATTCTCTGAGGGATTGATAGCTTAATGTGCAAAACATCTGGAATAATTAAAGAAAGAAGGTGTTTGCATTGCAGAAAACAGCTCTATAGAATGGGAGGAATTGTATTTTACATACTTATGTATTCGGATACCTTTTAGAACACTATTTGAAATTACATACAAATATTACTATATTAAATAAAGAATTGCTGTTGGCAACGTTGGCAACAGACTTAAAGAACGGACTTTCAATTTAGACTTTAGATTTAAGAATAGACAAAAGGCTTAAAGAATTTTGGGATCTGCCTATTAGAGACATGAGGGTCATGGAAGAAACTTCAATCAAACTTACAATGCATCCAGTGCTCCACTTGAGATCAAACTTCACCAGTTGTTGCTTCCACCATGTAAAAAAGAACTAAGGTTTCTGTCTAAATGCTGATAACAACATGGGACTCCAAAGGAGAACAACTCAAAAAGCCAGACTTTCCAGCCTATTAAAAACAGTTCAATTTAGCTGACTTACAAACTAAATTAGAGGAAAATATTGTGCTGTGAGAATAAGGAATAAGAACATCTAGCCATTCATCTCATGGATTAGAATACTGGTTTGAATAATACAGAAATCTTTGCCCAAAAATTGAACTGAATTTGAACTGGTCCTTTTGGGAGATCTCGGAAGTTTGGTTAATGTTTTTCAACCTAGTAAATTCAAATTTTTACGTCTCTGCACATTTTAAGCTGAGAATAGAAACAGGAAGTAGCAGGAATCCTTTGAGAGAGAATGAGCTCATAAAATTTTCAGCCTTATTTTATAGACTTAAGATGTTCGATTGCTGTTTGGATTTCATTAAGTTTTAAGAAGATTTTGAATTTAAAAATGTGGTTGCAAACTGTATTTTCAAATGTCACATATAACATCTCCTTTGACCTGTCTAGTTACCCATATTCATTCTTTTTTTTCTTTTTGAATACTTTGCCTTTTTCTTTCTTTTAACAAACTATATTGAACACCAAGGCTGTAGTCCAGACTTATGGCCATTCATATTGCATTATCTGAGGCTCCCAACTGAATAGCCTGGCATTTTATGGGAAGATCATGTTTTATTCTATATGTAATTCCTAAAAGCTTTTCAAAAAAACATGAATAATTGACTGTGAGTGTCTCTGGGTTTTCTCTGTATGAGGTGAGATCCATTTTCTGCTAAGCAAACACTACAGTAAACCTAGGTTTAGGTTTACTTGTGTTAGCTCTATAGGAACAGCATAAACATTTCTGTTTTGATGGTGTGATACTTTTCAAATACCATGGCTTCTTTTTTATTATTTAATTAACTAAACTTAGTAAGAGTGAACTAGTAGATACACTGAAGAGGCAAACACCTCATTTCTGATGCTGTAACTCTAACGTGAGATCCCATTTCACATAGACCCGATTTATTGTTAGTAAGTATCTGCAGTTTTTTGCTCTCAGTCTCCATTCCATTACATCAGATTTAAAACAGTGAAAGAACACTCACTTAATGGAGAGTCAACCCTCTTATTGTTAGTATACAAGATTCACTGCTGAGATTCACAATACAGACTATATTCAGGATTGTTTTTACTGTGATTCCTATTATCTCTATTTTGCTCCTATAATTTCATTTCTTTGTTGTCAAATTTTATGGAAGAAAAGGAAATAAGGAAAAGAATAGGGAAAAGAGAAACTGAGTAAAGATACTCTGTAGCATTTGGTCTGCAATTTGTGATTGTTGAAGCATGAAATAACACAACGTGATTTTTGTTCTGTGTCTTTAGATTGTTTGGCCTGTATCTCATTCCCGAAGGGATGAGTGCAAGTGGGCTGGAAAAGATATTCTGGTAAGTACAAATCTTTTTAGCATTTCTTTTTCTTTTATAAAACATTGTAAATATTTTATTATGTCTTATTGTGTTAATTCTTAAAGTATTATTCCTCCTCTCTAAGGTCGTTTATCTGATCATAACTTCAGTCTTGAGTTATCTCAGCCTTCTTACTCAAAATAATGAAATCTCACCTTCATGACCAAGGTTTTAAATTTATAAATGGAAATCATGCAAATTAAATAGAATTTATTTACAAAAAAAAAGCCAAACAACAAGAAAGAGAAGGGAGGAGAGACATCAGAATGAGAAATATTAACCCTTGTATACTTGTCTCCTGATCTCAGGGTACATAATATTTTCACCTATTTTTGTTCTGCTCCAGGTCCCAGTCGTACAGTGAGTTCCGAGAAGTGCTTACTCTTTGGCATCTCACTGGAGTCAGTGGGTTTCCCTGAGCTCTTTTCTGCATGGAGTTCATAGCAAGATTGAGGTCAAAGTGGTTTTAACATTCCGCATCAGTTTTGGTGCCTCAGGAAAGACAGTTACATTAGGCATAATTTTCTGTACATTTTCCCTCATTCTTGTGTACGTCTTATTGCCTGTATTTATGAGGTAGGACAGGCATAGCCACTAGCCCCCAAATAATAATCATTGCACACGGATAATAACTGTCTTCTTTATAATAACAATATTGGAAATGGGAAGACAGGGCTGAAGAAGGGAAAAAAAGGTAAAAAATACATGCATGCAATAAGCCAAACAAATACTTGCATAGCATAGTCAAATGGGAAATCATTGTGGTTGCCAAGGTATAACTGAGAATGGAACTTGGCCCCGTGTGTATATGCTATTGGCCTGATTTTCAGAGATGATTCCGTAAAATATTCATAGTGCCAACCATATGCCTCAAGAGAGCTCCATTTGAATAATTTCCTAGGTCATAATAAAAATAGTTTCATCAGTCCTTACCTAGGCCATAGGGGACAGTTGTCTTCATAAAAAGGCATTTGGGAACAGTAGAGGTGGATTATGAAGAAACTAAGAAATATGGACTAAGCTATATACGTGAAGGGACAGCTAAAGTGACAGACACTTGGCCTCATTACATAGAAATAATACATTTAAATTAATCCTTCTTCATGTTCACAAATAATTTTCAGGAGTACATTGCAAGGTGAGGACTGGAATATCTAATACTGAAGGTTAAAAAAAAAAGAAGGCTAGTGCTAAATATCTGAGAAAATTAAATAACCTTGCAGCTTGATCTTATACTAAGTATTATGATACTACATTAAATAGATTTTTTTATAGCTAGGGTTGAAGCCTAGAAAATTAGTAAGAGATTCAGCACTTAGAATGAAAGTATACTCTTTTATTTTTTAATAATTATTTTTAGAAATTCACAACAGTAATAAAGAGTATGTTTTATACATTGCACTAGGCTGATTCCAATCCATTCATTGTAAATAGAGACGATTATTCTGGAGTGAGCTGGGAAGTTCAGGACCCCGTCCTCTGATTATTTGTGCTGTAACTATTTTATTCACCCTGATTCTTATGATATTAGGGCAGCTACACCTGGTGATCATGAATAAAAGGTGAAGCCACTACCACAGCCCAATGCTGTGTGACCTTGGTGCATTAGCTGCCTGCTATGATCCTGTGCATTAGAAGCAGCCCTCCCATGAGCTGGTTGAAAAGAATAAGACAAAACAGGAGCACAGGGTTCAAGACACACTGCAGCCCACACTGAGGATAACAGTAGTACAGCACAATGTTGCTAGAATCAGATAATTTGTTTTCATAAACTTTTTTTCACATATGGGTTGTTGGGGTTTTGCTTTCTTATTTTAATTTTTAGTTTTCTCTACAAGTGTAGGTGAGAAATTAAAAAAAATAAACAAACACATAGGTTGTGTGTAATGTGGGTCCAGTTTTGGCAGGCAGCTATCTTGGTGTGTTCAGGTCGTCATCTTAAATATTTACAGCTACCTATTCTTGCCATTTAATGTAACTGCTTTAACTGTAATTACAGATGAAGATTACAGATCATTTAAGAAACTTATTATTCCTCCTTCATTTATTCCTCAAAGCCATTGTCAGTACCTTGGGAGTGTGAAATGCAAAGGCCATAAAAATAACTCAACAGACTCTCATTAGAGGGAACAAGAAAAATAGAGGACAAATAAAGTGGCATCTAAAACATGCTTGATTTAATATTGCTTTCAGCATGTACCACTGCTAAGATATTAGATACTCTTCATTTGTGATGGTTCAGAACTTTCTGCATGACAGTCTATACTTCTACATCAAGGTCTTTTTAAAAAACTTTTTTTAATTATTGATCTCCAGGGGAAGTCAGTGCTGAAAATGCAAGTCCCCACTAATAGGCCAGGTGCAGTGCAGCAGCTGCAGCGCAAGTATAACCCCAGCTCTGCCTCACTGCTAACCTCAGCTATGACCTCCGAGATTTCCTCTCATAATTATTAGAGGTAATTTACTGTCGTTTTCACTCCTTCAGAGGGATTCCTTATACTGATGCTGTCAGTCATGCCAATCTAGGCACAGCAGGTTTGTAGCTCAGGACAGTCCACACGGGATTTGAGGAGAGCGGCCGACTTGGGCTGTTCCCTCTCTCCTGATACCCCTTTGTTCCTTAAGCAGTCATTTTCATTTCTGTTTCTTAAAGGGCTTAGTATATGTTAACTACTTAAGCTTTGCTCACTGTATAGATAGTTACACCTTTTAAAGTATGCTTTAGGTCTTTTTTTTATATGGGTAAGCTGAGAAGAGAGGCTGAAAGACTCCTCCGGGCTATGCAATACTTACTTACAGCAGGACTTCTCTGATAGAAGCTAACTGCTACACTTTCCCACAAAATATAGATTTTTTTCCAATAAAATCATAATACTGTCCCATGTTAAGTACTTAGTATTACAATATATATTTACGTTTTCTCAGTATAGAGTATCACAAGCACCAAAGTAACATTGTTCATTAAAAATTAAAGACTATAAATAACTAATAAAATATTTGCTTACGTAATTCAACTAAATGAGCAATTCTGTGAGGCTTTCTTGCTATTCTGGACATCAGTCTCTCACATGATCTATTCTGGTTGCTCTAAGTCCCGTGAATATTTCTGATGATTCCTGACCAGACCTTGGTAATGATCAAAGAAGACAAAGTCTCTACAGAATACTTCTCAGCTTTTATACTGAACTTATAGTACAGACATGCTGCTAGTCATATCCCTCACTAGTAAGCCTCAGTGTTTTGATTTTAAAATCTCACAGGCACTTGGGACCCAGCAGAAACACATGGCAACCGCTGCATTACATATGGGTTAAATAATAGGTAACTGAAAAAAAAAAAAAGTGGCTCCAGTTCCACTCTGACATTCCTGGGATATCATAAACCAGCAAAGCAAAGCTCAGGTGATTTACAGAAGTTACTAGAAACACTAGTTAGTTTTGCAGGTAGGGATAGGGCAGGAATAGCTTCTTGACTGGAAAGCTCATCCAGTCCTTAAAATATTAATTTACTATTGTTTTAAAAGTTTTGGCTGCTGTTTAGTCGATACATCTTTGCACTAGATTTGGCTGAGGCACCATAGCAATAGTTCACATGGTACACAATTAATCAGAGAAATCCCTATTAAAGGGTATGATAGATTTCCACAACTTGAAATCTTTAAAGATGTGTTTCTGAAGGACACCTTAGGATGTTATTTTCAAGTGTGATTTGACTATCCAATTTATTTAGCCACTTTTAAAGATCCCAGCTCAAACTAAATTGTTGAAATGGTCCCTTCTGGCCTTGACATGTATAAATCTTTAAAATTTCTATGGGTACTTTAACAAAGTCACATAGGACAAGCTACATGATGACAGATACTTATACATGCTTTGCATGCTGTATGAAAAGTGCTTGTCCGTGGATGTTTCTGTTGAGAAATAAATGCATATCTACAAACAGACACAAAGAGTACCAAGTACTTTTACTTGATACGAGCAAGCTCCTACATATGCTCTGTCACATGAACAAACAGGTCCATAAAGATTGTTACACTCTTGTGTCATTTCCCCCAACAGCTAAACGGTATCAGCACAATTGTGTGTGTATTAGCACTGACTGTATTATAATTTATAGGAGATAGTCATCTACTTGGGGTATTAAATTGCCATTAAATTTTACCTAGTTATTAACTCTTACCTGAATTAAACTGTGATTGACATTTTTATACTCGATAGTTCTCTTGGTGGTAATTTGGAATTGCTTTAGATCAGAAACCTATTCCCAGTTAAGAAGAAGTAAGACTCTTTACACTACAGATGATATAGCTATATTGTGCATGCTTCTTTGCATTTAAGTGTGGCTGGCACTTAATTATTGAGTTTATGGTTCATGCAGGTAGACTCACATGGCTGTAATTTAATTCACCATCTCATTTGTTATGATAATACTTAATTTAAGCCAAAATGTTCATATGCATCTCAGTTTATGCTTCCATTAAAGTTTTCCAGCCCCTCCCTAAATCATAGGAAGATTTGCAATCCCATAGGCTTATAGATCCATCAGAGTGCAATGACTTGGAAAGAAAGAAGAAAAAGAAAAAAAAAGAAAAAGTGGTGTATAACTTAGCAACTGTCCCTCAGCTATATCTGGTGATACTTTGGAGAAACAAAGTTGGCAATAAATAAGCACTATTCCCTTTAACTCATTTTATTACTGTTGCCTTAGGGAAAATAGAAGAACATAGAGGCAGAAAGTAGATGTAATTCTTTTCATCTGTTATTGTAAACAAAGATCTGAAGAGGGAATCTGAAAATTAAATATACAGTGCCGGCTGGATCAGAAAACCTGCTTCTAAATTCATCTGACAGGCACAATTTTTCCGGTCAAATTACCTCTGGCCCTTCGGGTGTGCCAAAAAGAAGTTCATCCCTTTCTGTCAAGGTTCTTGCTTTGGAGGACATCTACAGACAGATTTCCACGTTTTCTACAACCAATCCTCACAGCCATCCCCATTTCCTTTCTAGCTCCTTGGCTCCAGAATAGCACTGAAATCCTTTAACAGAGCCTAAAGACCCAGGACCCCCATCCAGCCTGGGGAAAAGGGAAAGGTGAATCTCTCCTGGGAGTAGAAAGGGGTAAAGTGAGCAAAAATCCAAAGCAACAGACTTCCAGTGAGATTAGGGACAGAATTTACTCTCACTATTACCTACTACAAGGAGAAAAGTGACTTTTGAGCCATTTGTAAGACAAATAATGCCACTGCATATCCCTTTCAACTCTATCAACTGTTCCAGTTAGTATGCTGCATTTATTAGCTTGAGGGCTACTCACTCCTTAATCTTGTCCATGATCTTTAATGTGGGCATGATTTCCTGCCAAAGCTTTTCTTACCATTTGGGAGACGAGGGAGTGAGGTATTTTGTGAAGTAGTGTGCTGCTTTAATATTGCTGCTGCGTAAAACTGCTTTGCATAGACTACAAACAAAAGAGAAAGACAGATGGGGGGAAAAAAATAAAACAAACCTACAAGCCTTTCACTTAGAGGTGAAATGAGCTTGGTAAAAAACTATAGTACACTGGAGTCTTTCAAAGTCCTGTGGAGTTCTCTAACAGAATTTTCCCCCTGGGAAATTCTGGTTGCGCCAGCTCCAGTTCTTGGATGGACCCCCACAACACACCCACCAGCATAAAGCCTCATTTATTGCTCTTAGTTCAGATGTTGAGCCTACAGCTTGTGTTCATTTAGGCATTTGCATATATTTCTTTATATGAATTGACCAAGGCAAATCAGTTACTGTAAGGTAATAACTTGTGTACTTATACAGAGGAAGAATTATGTTGGCAGTTGTTCAGATTTTCATATTTTACTCACGTATCATGGGAAGTCATTTAAGTCTTTCAGTATGGAGAACAATTGATGTAGATTGAGGAGAAAGCTAATTTTCCAATTTGGGGCTTATTTTTCTGTTTATAGGTGTGACTATAGAAATTTGCTTCTGAAGGAAACTTAATATTCAGCAGATTTAATTCAGTCTTGCAGAAATGTTTTCTTTGTTGCTTTTGAAATACAAAGTCACAGAGTTAGCAAAGAAGAAGCAATGGAGAAATGAAGGAAAAATCATTTCCAAAATTATGGGGTTTCGTTTTCTATCAATAGGTGTTCCTCATGAGCCCTAGTTTGGCCTTGGCAAAGTCTGAGAATTACTTTTATTTATGGCTGAGTTACCAGCTATTGTTATTTCAAAATGATGTTGGGTAATTCCTTTTTATGATTTATTGCATCCCAAGATGGACAAGGTGAATTTATTCTTCATACATGTCTTTCCAGAGAAACACATTAACTGGGTGACTAGTAAAACTGATCGATATGTTTAGTTCCTGTTTCCTTTCGGGGCTTCAGTGTGAAGCTCATGAAGTCAGAGAAAAGCCTTTGCTTTGGTCACATCTTTTTTTCTTTTTTTTCTCTATTTGCTTCACATTCTTTCTATTTTAGCAAATAGACTGTTTTGTTGGGTTTTTTTTGTTTTTTAGTTTGGTTTAGGTTTTGGGATTTTCTGTTGCTTTAATAAAAGAAAGGCTAGTTTAAAAATTAAGGATAGGTCTGCGCTGCATGATAACATATCACAGTTCCTTTATACTTAAGATGGGGTCAATATGGCACTATTGAAT
>VYZV01017359.1:0-22213 GCA_013401275.1 Pandion haliaetus | reverse complement strand
GGCCTGTTTAAGCACGCTGTGCTCTTTGTCTGATATTTCTCTAAGTGTTACTGTAATAAAAAGTGGGAAACAGTAATAATTTTTAAATAATGCTACTACATTTTACAAAAACTTGCACACAAGCAGCAGGAGCTGTCAAAGCATATACCATGTAGAGCTCTACCCTGAAGAGGACTTCCTTGCACATGCTTACTGACATGCTAAAGCGTTTGCAGGATCTAGCTGAGAATCGATCATCTGTGTACATGGCAATCATACATACATTTATTGCACTAACACTCAAGAAATATTTTCCTTGAAACAATGCTGCTGCATGCTGAAAAAGATATTTAGCCAATACAGACTGCACTGATCACAGCTGCAGTAGCCCACTAGCAAAAGAGAGAAATTAAAAAGCTCCCTGGTAAGTCCGGAACATCTTTCAGCAGTGTGATAAATTTGAATGACAGCAGTAATATCAGGGTTTACTTATTCTCCATGGATATCTCTGAACTCATCACTTGAGAATTCAACTAATTGGACAGAAGAAGAAAAAAAGTAAACATATTAATTAAACTCATGCATGGGACTTTATATGGAAACTGTCCATCCATTTTGATATGAAAGACAAAACACGTATTTGTTTTGTTTGTCCAGCTGTTAGGTGATAGGTTTAAATCCCCTTGCCCATCCAGTTTAGACAAAACCTTCTGATATTTTAATCACTTGGCTATGTGGGAAGGCTGAAATGAAGAATGTATTACAGGGTCTGATCCTTATCTGGATTAAATCAGCAGAAAACTGTTGAAGCTAATGATACTGTAATGGATTATTTAGCCTTCTACTTACTGTCCTGCATAATCTGGCCATTTGCATTTGCTGCAGTACCTAAGAAGCAGTATGGACATCAGTGTTGGTTAAAAAAAAATGAAATGGCTTTTTTAAAATGAGAAAAATCTGGATATTAGTTGGTCACAGGGAGTTACCCTTTAACTTACACTTAAAAAGATGTCATTAAAAACTCTCTGCTGTGTCACTAATACAGATCGAAGGACATAAGTTCCAGGCTTCTGGAGGAGAGATAATTACTGGAAATTCATAAAACCCACCTAAATTCTGTTTGAATTTTCATACACAGAGCAGATGTTTTGACAGATGGATGGACTTTATTTTTGTAACTGTCCGGGAAAAGTCTGCATAACACAGCCTAATCAGTGTTACATATCTGTAGTGTTTGTTTTTCAATCTTTCTGCATTTGGCTCCTATGCTTTTGGTTGCAGACATTTTCTTTGTAATTTATTTTTTCAGGCCAATCTCTCTCTGCATAAGCCCTTCTATCAATTTGGTATATAAATATTAGAAAACTCTTAAAAAATAAATGTGTATATTTGGTTAGTAAGTCAGATATATTGATCTTCATATAGTGGGTGCCCTTCTGGGAAACTTAATTAACACTTTATCTTCTCTTCAAGACAGGCCCTCTGCCCTTATACATAGTATATAATATTTGCAATAGAAATTTAGAGTTAAGATCTCTGTCCAGACACACTGGACCTCTATGACTTTAATTCACGCTCCGAATGTAAGTGACAGTCTAATAATTTCTCAACTTGTTCTACGAGTAGCAGTTTAGTACAGCAGAATTTGCAGTGGGGTTAGTGCTTTGGCTGTGTTACCGTAGTATGACGCAGGTGGTTTTAGCCACTTTCATTTCAATAAACTGTCAGCATGGAGCTGAGGATCTGAACCCCATAGCCTCCTCAGTCAAGTTTAGAGGAAGCGTAAACATCTGTAATGTACTTAAGTTGAAACCTTTTTCTCACTGAGGAATGCCCTGTAAATTTCTGGGGCACTGGTCCTTCCAGGTGGCCAAATGAACCTTTGACTCCTGTACGCAAGATAGAATGGCTTCAGCTGGATGTCCTTGTGCCCTCACATGCCAAACTAATCCCAGGAAAGCCTGTAGGGTCTTCCTGGGCTTTGGTGAGGGATACAGTCCATACTCCTTCAAGCAGAGAAACAAATTAGTTTGTGCCCCATGTTTGAGGTAAGTGCTTCAGCTACCTCACATGGCAGAGCCAGAGCAGGGCATGAACCATTTCTTTGGCCATGCTTTGGAGCGTATTGACAATCATGCCATCACAGGAGTGTTTGCAGAAGCAGATCCAGCAGTTACACTGTAAAAACATAAAAAAGCAGCTATCTAGAGAAGTTCCATCTGTCAGGATAGAAAGACCTTGCAGGCTGTGCTAAAAGGTCTCAGACATGATATAGGCACTTAGCTGCTTGGATTTTAAGGTAGAGGTACTTCTGTACAAGGCCAGAACCTACAGCTCTTGGGGAAACCTTATACCATTTATTGAAATATAAATGAAGATTAATCCTCTCCAGGGGTAGGCAAGATAAATGAATGGGGGTTTTGAGGACTGCAGTAACTCCCTCATGATGTATCTAATTTTCTCTTTGAATCTCTACCTCAATCATTCTGTACCATATGCAATCATGCTTTCTGCTGTATATATGCATAAATAAACTCAAGCTTTAGGGCATAACCCAGCCTTATATAGACAAGGAAAGTTTCCTGATATTAAGCCGCCTATTATAATAAACAGGATTATTAGGTGGAAAAATTTATAATGATTTGCTATGGTGATTCCAGTGCTCCTCTTCGTTAAGATTTATTTTCACAATCCATCCAAGTAACAGTTCCCTGCCTACAAAGAACTTTGCAAACCTTGCATTCATTTTCATTCACATTATTAGGCTTAAAAGTATTTTAGACTCCCACACCACCCTGCTTTCAAATATGAAAAAAACCCTGATTTCCACCAGGAAAATAATTTTTAAAAGTCTAATTTTCTTCCTTCGTCTCTTTTACTTGACGAAGAACAATATTCAAAGGGTATGGTTATCTCCAGAATATGTTCCCTTTAAACAACATCCCTTCCCTAGGGAAAGTGAAAATGAATACAAAGGCACTGGGGGGGCTGAACTCGCATGCAGACACAGTGTTTAAACTACCTGACAATTTGTTCCTTACAGCTTCTGGCTCTGGGTTACATCCTCTTCCTCCGGTGGATATTTTCTCCCATCTGCTGTATCTTACCAAGATACTACATTTCTTTTGTTGTCTTTGTCTCCTTTCCAGTGCCTTACACTCTGAGATCATGTAGTGAAATGCCTCCTTCTGCTGGCACAGACCTTCACACTAACAATATAGCCCTGGCCCGGAGGTCTAGCAAGGGGAGACGATGCTGCCAAGTGGGACAAGCCCAGTTGGAGACACCCAAGTCATTCCAGGCCTCCAGCCAAAGGGGTCGGGGACTTGCTTTGTAGTTGAGTTGATGTAGCCACTGGTGTCAGGACCAGCATAGCTGTCTGCCAGCTTTCACAACTGGCGGTGCCTGAATGCCATTGTAGGAGCCTTGCCAGGCAGGAATGGGGAAACAGAGGCTGAAAATGGGAGTCAGTCACCCAAGTCTCATGTAGTGGGGGACCCAAATTGCATTCAGTGTACATACACTTTCCCTGATCAGAATCTCTTCTTTGTCATACATGTGTGCTGAGATACAGAGTCCAAGCAAATCATTCAAAGCTGTTAAAGTTGGTATATTACAGATTTATGGGAAGATTTTTCTTCACAGAGCCGCATAAACCAGCAAAACCTAATATTCACCATCACAAAGCAACCTCTTGCTAAGTGCAGAATATCAAACACACAGGTACAACATTTCCACCCATGATGCTGTACCTGTGCAGCTGTACTTGAGCACAATTAGGCGAAGGAAGGAATCTGATTACTCTGTGATTGAAATCAATGCTCCTGTTGCTAATGTTCCAGGGAGAATAGCACCGTCTCCCAGGCAAGGCAGAAACTTCACTTTGAACTTCCTGAGTTGACAAGGGCTTAAATCAGAACTGTAACTTTACTTTGATGTCATTTATTGTGCTTTAATACCCCTCTTTATTTATTTTTTTACAACCATGTAAAATATATAAAGAAACTTAATCTGTTAGGGAGGTGTATGACAATTTACTGAATAGACCTTAATGGTTCCTTTATGCAGCTATAAAACACAGGGAACCTATAAGAGCAGTCTGAATTGGACTAGGAACTTTAAATGTTATATACATTTATTTGTCATAGTCAAAAGGTTTATTGCTGTAGGTATTTACCTTCCCCATTGTTTAACTAGCTTGTGTATTTCTCAGACATCTATGGTAAAAAACATGTTGTACAATGAATTAAGGAGAGAGCTTAAAAGCAGGGATGAATAAACCAAATCTGCTTTTGGAAATATATTACAAATCCAAAGTAACTTTACTGATGTTAATGCATTTACACTACTATCAATCCTGAACACTTGAAGCACAAATATGGCTATGATAGAGTTAATTCACCCCAGGCTAATCTGGAATAATTCAGTGAAGCTGATAGAATTTTTCTTAATTTCCACCCATAGAAATTAAAGAAATCTCTGCCCTTAACCTAAGTAGGTTTTTCCATCTCACCTTTAGAGTATAAGCTAATACCTTCTTGCTGTATATTATAGATAAGCAGCTGAATAGTATTTAGCAAGTGCATATAGAGTCACGGATGGCGTGTTGCTGTAAATCAGAATAGCTCCTCTGAAATCAGCAGAATCTGTTCTGATTCACACTGGCTGTGGGTCTAGTCCATGTACTCACAGCATTTTGCAAAGGTGTTTGTCCACCTGCCTCTAACATTTCATGTTCTTCAGGTAGGCAATTTTTGAAAGCTTTAATAAAGCGTAGTAGTAGACCAGAAAGGCATTTTTTAAATCATGATACATCAAACCAGACAAGACAAAGCACAGTCCTGCTGAAACAGTGGTGTCATTAAATTTGGCCAGATGCAACTCTAAGTGAGAAAATACTAAATTATTCAGTAATGCACAAATCATTGGTCAGTTTTAAATTATGTAGAGTCAAAGTCAGATGCTCCATCTGAAACACAGAATAGCAGAGTTTAAGAAAGGTTCTATTTAAATTTTGTTAATTTTTAATGTTACATGAATTTGCCCATTTTTATTCTTGTAGGCATTGAATTATTAGCACACTTTCATGGTTTTCCCATATTTCTTTTATTAAAAGGAACAAAGGACAACAGCATTAAGAACACTATCAAAGCATACATTGTAATTTTGATGATTTATGCCAGGTATTTTCTTAGTACTCTACCACTGTGACAGTGGAAAGCAATCTGTGGATACATATACATACAATAAATGTATGTTCATGCTTATACATGTGTGGGAGGAAGAATACATATGCACAAGAAATTGTGTGTGTTTTTATTAAGAAAGGTCAGAATGGAAAGAATTAAGAGAGACCCATGGTAACATCCCTCTCTATTTCTTTCAATTTCCTGTTGGATTACCTGAACTATCTTTATGTTTTCTCTTCCATCTCAGTTGGAAAGATAGCTGAAGTAATCAGCAGTCAGCCAAGGACGTAGTAAGATTCTGTATGCTTTTCTCTGGGTGATCTTTTTAATACATTGCCATTATCTGTTATGCAAATAAACAATAAAATTGGAAGAGCAATGTCATTTCAGTACGGTCCTTTGTGTAAGGCAAGGAATCAGTATTTTATCTGTGTAAGTTTGTTGCTTTTCCCCATGGTGGCCTAAGGCATGCCTCAAATTGCACATGCATTTTCCTGGCAGAGGCATTATTTTGTGTTTGAGAGTATCTGGTTTAATTAGCAAGCAAGACACAGAGATGGATGATGCCAGTCAATGAGATTTCTGCTGAGGTGGTAGCTCAGGTGGTGTTTCCATGGGCCCTGGTCCACTTGGAGAGGTACAGCTGAGTACTGTACCAAAAAATTCATCAAATATGCATAGAAAAGTTTCTTCATTTCAAACACAGATTTTACTGGACATGGTTATTTTATGTCAATATTCTTACTCTCCTATTTGAAATCCATTATTTGTAATTGTGTCAGTAGACTGATTCACAGGCATTGACATATTTATTTTCTTGTTAGACCTGATTGAAATAAAAACATTAAATAAACGGAAAAAGTTGACATCTTGACTATCAAGTTAGGTGTTTCCACTTTAATAACATTAGACATTAATAATGACATTTTGTTAACAGATAACAGATAATGTTTGTACTAGGGACTGTTAGTGTTGCTATTAAGCTTTTAATTGCTGAGAACTAGAATTATTCATGACAGATAATTTATGTAGGTAGAAAATGTAAAGTCCAAGTCTTGCAAAACTTGCATTCTAGGTGCTGTCAATAACTGCATTAAAGTTTAACATATGTATTCATCTTTGTAAAACTGGCCCCTAAACACAGACAATGGGGGGTGAGGCAGCATGCATATTATAGTTAGAAATGTTATATCAATGATTTGTTTTTCATCAACTCCTTCCATCTGGCCCATCTTTCTTCTAATTGTTACTTAATTGAATACAAGCAAACAGTTGGTCCATTTTTCTTCATTATTTCATTCTGACACATTTCTATAAATGGGTTTTGTCTTACAAACATGGCAATAGCATAAATTACAAAGATGAAACATGTCTGAAACAGAAATTAGGAAATTCTTTTGTGTAATTTCTCCTTCAGGGGTGGATGCTTTATTAAATGGCAACCAAAGATATTTAAATGAGAACCTAAATCAGGCTATTTATTAAATGCTTAGCAATAAACAAGTTCATAAAGAGCATGAAATGATGCCATTTTTAAAATATGTTCATTCAGCCATACCTCCCTTGCACAGAAGAGCTCCCATTAGTCATAATCACTGAATTAACTCTGAATACATTTTTTTCCCTCTTTGCAGAGAGAATGTGCTAATTTCATCAAAGTGCTTAAGGCTTACAATTCGACCCACTTGTACGCCTGTGGAACAGGGGCTTTTCATCCAGTCTGCACCTATATTGAAGTTGGAAGCCATCCTGAGGTAAACTATCTTAAAACAATATTTTTCTTTTTCCTCTTTTTAATCTTTATTGGTGTTTAGCCATGATCTCTTCCTGCCAAAATGCACTCTCACTAGTTTCTGTGGCTCGGTGAGTGGATCTGGTAAGACTTGCTCCTGAATCAGGTGCTGACGTGCTGATTGATAAATCACAGCAGAATCTGTACTGTTCTCCCCTACACAGCATCTTTTCCCCCAGGGGCTTAAATAATAAATAAGTAAGCCCGTTCTAGCTGGTTCATGAAGTTAAAAGCACTCTCTTTTTTTGGTCAGGACAGATACCAGCTATAAGAGGGGTAGTGCAGCCTGTGTCTTTATTCTGGGGCCAGCTCTGTCCTTTAGTCTCCTACCAGTCAGTACAGTCTGACACCATGGCAGCTTTTTCCCAGCTGGAAATTAAAATAGTGTCACACGTTCATAAATCCCACTTCTCAGATGTGTCCTAACACACTGACAGTTTTTCATATGTGACCTAGGTTTTGTTTCCTTACATTTTAGTGAAAAATAAATCACTTTTCCTCTCTCTTTTCCCCCCTTTTTTTAACCTGTAGCTTGCTGATTTTTGCTTGGTGTTGCAGAAATCTTGCAGTAGCTCTTGTACTGTTTTGTCATAATGAAATAGATAAGCATGGTCTTCCGTGGTGAAAAACAGTATTACTCACAGAAAGCAATGGGACTATGCTGGTTTTCAATACTTTTTCTCTCCAGAAAAGCCAATCTTTTATTTTCCTGATAAGATGAGTATGTTATATACATTAGTCTGCTTTGTTTTCAGTTTGGCTTACCTGAGTATTGCTTGATGGACTGTTTCAGTTTAGCAACCAGTCTTGATGCGTTTTCAGCAGTCACTAATTTATGGATGTGTTTTACTGGTGAATCCATAGTTGTGTTACTTGCAGTTTCTGTGATCTTTAAAGAACAGCTCTTTAAAGTTACCTTGTGGTTTTGCAGTTCAGGTTTGCAGATTTCCCTGAAAATAAAGACATCAAAGTTAAATGAGTGAGGAGTCAGTTATTTAAAAATCAGAATTTCTGCTGTAGAAAAATTAACAGATCTTTTGAGTGTTGAATTTATAGTCTGGCAACCATTTTTCCCTATAATAAAGTCTTTTGATGAGTCTTTAAAATGTTATAAGGTTTTGAAGGGATTCAGGAGCTGCAAAGTAGAAAGGGTTTTTTTTTTCATATTCTTTAATGCTTTATTCCAGATAGCATTCTTGGCAATTAGAGATTGTCTCTTGACCACACACAGTATGTCATTGCTTACTGCATTAAACAGATTCTCCACTTCCTGAGGTCCATTTGGGAATTGGTAGACATATTAATTAACTCTAGTTCCGTAAGATGTGTGTCAATCAATTCTTGGCTATCTGCCAAGTGAATCTATCTGCAGAGAGATGGCTGGTATGAGGTCATTTACTTCTACATTTGGCTGTTTTATGACTGTACCATAAAACTAACACACACTTTATCAGGGATTTATAGAAAGGATGATCAGAGATGAGAGGCCGGATCCAACCTTGGTTTAACATTCCAGATTTTGAAAGTCCTGAGTCAATGATGTGTTTGGCCCTGGAGCTGAAAGAGGATGTTTGGTTTAGCTTCTTTTTAGCAGTCCCTGACTATAAACAAAATCTAAATTGTTGCTTTTTTTGGTCATTTATGCAATAAGTTTGTTAGTCCCCCTGTGCCTGAATCATTCTCATGACCCTTGGTTTCATCTTCGCAAACCAGGGGAGTCAGGAGTATGTTTATCTGAACTGCCTCGGACACTGTTAGCTTTTGATTTCCTTTTCATACTTAAGCTATGAGTGAAATCATCTTCACCTGCCCTTCCACAGGTTTCTGTATCTCTGGACAGCTGTGCAGGAGGGGTCACTGCCTTCTCAGCCCAGGTCTGCTCATGCAGGGAGAAAGTGGGGCAGGCAGGAGGCAGCAGTACACATCCCCTCTTCTCAGGCTTTGACAAGTCTGACAGTCAGCCTGAGTTCTGTCCCTTGCAGAGGTGAAAAGCATGCGAATAAATATCTTTATTAGGTTTGCAATGAAAAATAATCCGGCCTGTCTCTGTCTTTCAGCTAGAGCCTGCTCCTTCCTTTCCCATATGACCTAGCCAGGAATTTCAAATTCGCATCTCCTCCCAGAGCTGGGGAAAAGGAGGGTGCTTGATTGACAGTAGCTCTTAGAGACACCATGAATGGGGGGGATACAATATTAACCCCTGCACACTGCATCCGTGAGAGCCAGATGGTTTACGTTGTCAAGTCAGACAGCAGCACTGGACATGTCAAAGGGCCATTGCTTCTGTATCATGTATAGTTTATACCTTCCTAGCATATTAAAAAAGGTAAAAAGTATAAGCAAAGGCAAGTGGTTGATTTTGAGTTAAAAACCTGCCATCTAAAACATTTCCTGAAGATTCATTTTCTGCCACAACACTTGTGGAAAATTAGCTGACTTTACCATCTGCTTATTTATTTTTCAAGCACTTGGAGAGGTAAATGTGAACTGATTAGGGGAATAGTCAGGGAATGTACCTACTGTCTAATAAGATTGCTTGTTTATGTAAGCTCTGAATATAACCCACCTGCCTGAGTCCAGTGGAGGAGAGGAAATCAGTGTGTGCCAGACTGAAGAGGACGGAGAAGTGAAATTTAAAGAAAAGAGTGGCAAGTGATAGCGAAAACACTGAGAGCAATTGGAGTAGGATGCAGGAGGCTGCAATATGGTAAAATTTTTATGATTGGGGAAAGGAAATAAATTACTTTGTGTGACAGTCATAAAGTAATGGGAATATGAATTGTTATATCTGTTGAATATCTCTTCGATATGAAGCAGCATATCACAGCCCCATTCCATACTTGAAGAAAACCATTTCCAGTGATGAAACTAGGCAGGTCTAATTGAGTTTGATGAAGTACAGTATCAGAAATAATAATAAAAAGGTAAAAGGATATGAACAGCATGCTGTGCATCTGATTAAAAATGATCTGCGCAAATGTATACAACCTAATATGTTGTGAATTACACCATAGTCTAAGGAGTAAAGCAGACTAATCTTCACTTAAATCCATTCCAGATGTGTAAGTGAACAACCACAGTATTTAAAGAGAAGAATAAAGTTAATGTTTTAAGAGACTTTAAGCACGTAAGCCATGAGTAAGCAGGAAAGAACATATTTAGAGAGAACATAACATGTGTATACACAAAAAATACCTGAGGAGAGCCTAATTTAAAGCTTGAGAACATCCATTGGAGAAGCTATCTTTGTACTTTCATTGAATGGGACAAACTGGCTCATATGCAAATGCCTATATTGTACATGCCTGAGTTTAGTTGAGATGACCTAACAGAGACACCTACACCAACTTCAGGGATCCAGGCTTAGGCAACATGTGGCATTCTCTCCACATAACGCAATATAATGCAAGCAACCAATTACCAGGCAAAACAAGCAAGTAATTAGTAAAGCTATGTTCTGCTCCCACTGACTTCTGAGGAAACAGGATTGGATGTGTAGGAATGTTGTACTTAACGGTTGCAAAATTACACAAGTCAGATCTGAGCTTGAAAGGAACAAATCCAACTGCGGGGAGACACAGAGGTGCATTAAAACGACTAGAAAATCACAACAGGATGCAGAATGCACCTGCCAGTGCATGCTTCAGCAGGGGGAAGGAGCCCTGCTCCCTTTCCCCAGGACTCCCTTTGGGGTAGTTTGTGTGAACCAGCAGGGAACAGTCTTGTTTAGGAAAGAACAGGATTTCTCATTTACTTAACCCTTACATACAAGTAGGGGTATAGAGAATGCCCTATAGAACCTTTTTTTTAACGCTCAGACAGGCATTGCAAGAGCTGTACAAAATTGTTTGCCAGATCCTCAGCAGGAATACATTAGGGTTTCTTCAACAGAGGTAAATCAATAGATGCTGTCTGAAGAACTAACCCAGCTTCTTTTATTGTCTCCTAATTCCAAATTTCTTGTCATTGTCCGACAGATTAAAACTCATTTTTAACTGGATGAATTTAAAAGATCTGGGATCACTTTACTTGCAGGTTATTTCTCATTCTTAATCAATAAAGAAGCTCTAAATTTAGTTCAGATTTATGATGTACATAAAACATTAAGTTATTGCATATGAAGTTATATAACACTACCACCTGTAACATATTTGCTTTTTCCGGACTCTGTGTATTTTAAAAATCTTTGCTTCAACTCATAAAATTTTGCTGAATTATACTTTCCACTTTTTTTATCCCTTCTGTACTTCACATTAGAAGAGGTCCTGAGTACATTTTCTAAGTAATGGACATCCTGTTTTGATACATTTATGCATCTGTCTTTTTTGTCTGTATATACATCTATATATATTATATATATGTATATAGTGATGGATGAGCAGGTTTTTTCCGAAGAGAATGACTTTGAAGGAACACATTACTTGAAGGACCAGCGCTACTGCTGGTGGAAAACATGATGTGTTTCATTATCTAATATAAAATTCAGGGTGAAACATTGAGTTCAGTAGTAGCAGATGTGGCATAAATTGGCCTAACTTCATTGAAGACAGCAGAGTTGTGTCAGTTTACATCAGTTAAGATTCTGACCTGTGGTTTTTAAGTGAAACATTTGAGCAAATGATTTTTAAGTTAAGAATCACCTCAGGCTAATTTGCTTTCCAGCTAATTAATTATACATTTATATGGCATTTATATGCTTACCAAATATAGAGAGAAAAATGAAGGAAAAAGATACTGTTAAAGGATTATTCTCATTTGTGCTATAACATTTGTGTGATAGAACTATTATTTGTGACACAGTAGTTGTAAGCATCACTGTAATCACAGAGAAACGCCAATAAAGGAAGATCTAGTTTACAGACTATAACAGCCTATTTTAGTTCAGAGGTACTTTAACCTTTCAAACCACTAGATATCCGGTTACTACAGTACATGAAAATAAAACTGAAGAACTGGATCTCTAGCTTATGTACAGTATAAGTACCTTTTAGAGCACTTCTTTCAATCACCTGGGTAGTTTTGCCATGGGAAAAAAAGAAAATATCTTAGATGTTTAAAGGCTGATACACTTCACCTTGTTTCATAAAAAGCAGGGTAATGATTTCTGCTATATTGGGAAATCCGAGGTACTGGACCTTTTTGCCGTACTGATGTTCTTGTCTGGGGAGGATGGCAGGTAACAGGATAGTCAGTGTCAGGCACACAGATGTCCAGGCACCTCACAGGGCCAGTGGTCAACATCACAAAATAAATGGGTTTGATTCCTCTGGAGGCTGCTGGGTCTGCAAACCATCACTTCTGCTGCTCCACATGACATCAATTTCCAGTCCCTTAGGCTACCCTGCGTGAAAACTCTTTGCATAAAATCAGGCTTTTCACACCGTCGTGGTTTAACCCCAGCTGGCAGTTAAGTACCCCACAGCTCACTCACTCCCCTCTGGTGGGATGGGGAAGAGAATCGGAAGGGTAAAAGTGAGAAAACTCATGGGTTGAGATAAAGACAGCTGGACACGTAAAGCAAAAGCAGTGCACACAAGCAAAGCAAAACAAGGAATTCATTCACCACTTCCCATGGGCAGGCAGGTCTTCAGCCATCTCCAGGAAAGCAGGGCTCCATCACACCTAACAGTGACTTTTGGGAAGACAAAACGCCATCACTCCGAATGTCCCCCACTTCCTTCTTCTTCCCTCAGCTTTACATGCTGAGCATGACATTATATGGTCTGGAATATCCCTCTGGTCATTTGGGGTCACCTGTCCTGACTGTGTCCCCTCCCAACTCCTTGTGCCCCCCTCCCCCCCCAGCCTACTTGCTGGTGGGGTGGGATGAGGAGCAGAAAAGGCCTTGGCTCTGGGTAAGCACTTCTCAGCAGTAACAAACACATTCCTGACTTATCAACACTGTTTTCAGCACAAATCCAAAACATAGCCTCATACCAGCTACTTTGAAGAAAATTAACTCTATCCCAGCCAAAAACAATACACACACATGTACAATTTACCTCCACTTGGTAAAAAGAATAAATCTTGGCATAGCTATAACCTTTCTAGCATTTTGGAAGTATATAGTTTTATATCCAGTTATATACAGTTATATATAGAATATAAATTTTTTTTCCAAGCCATAATTCACTAGGAAATTGATTGAGAAGGAATATGCTACGGGAACTTTCAAATAACCTGAAGACAATATTTACAAGAGGATTACAGGGAAGGGAGAGAGAATGTGGCAGTCCTTTCTCATAGGACAACCTAAGGGAGCCAGTTATTCTGGTAAGGTCTGACAAATATTTCTGTAAGGAAACCACGATGTGTTGCTGGAAGATCTACACATTTTTAGGCACTGTCATGCAGAAGCACGTATTTCTTGCAGGCTGAGTGCTATGTCCCAAATGGCACCTCTTGTTATGTGGCATTATCTTGTGATAAAGCTACAGAAGTAGAAGGTCACCATAAAAAGGTAATTTGATTCCTATTTAAAAGATTTTTTGAAAAACTCCATAAAGCCCTTTGTAAACAAATATTAATCAGGTTAATGTTAAATGCTATTATTTATGAAGGTCTGTCTTTGAATACACTGCAGATCTCCTTTGACTTTAGCTGTATTTTGAACACTTGGTTTGCTAAAAGAGAAGTTAAACCAGGAAAACTCATATTTTTCAAAACTTCATCCTGTCATCCCCAAGCAAAATATAATTCCAATAAAAATATATTTCCAGAGTAGATCCTTTAAAGTAGGACTATTAGGCTTTATGCGATAATTTAGCTGTCAGAATAGTTTAATTTATGAGGTAAACTTCTCTCAACTGAATAGCACACATGGCAGCAATGGCTGACATCTTTCCTACCCCTTGCTGTTGGGAAAGTCTATGCAGCTGCTACAGCTGTTTCATCCTCAGTAAAGTGAGACAATGCAGAGGAAGATTTTGAAAGAGATTTTTTTCAAGTATCTTATTTTATCAAGATAAGAATTGATTTCCTAGTACAAATTCTAATGTATACTAAACTTTTGCTGTAAACCACACAGTTAAAAGTATAATAATTGAAATTTGCAGCTAGTGTTCATTACCCTGACATATTCAATTAAGAAGAACCTGCCTTTATGACAGCTGAATATTTGATAACTTGCTGATCCATTTGATCTTCTATTTACCAATGTAAAGGTATATTTGTAAGAATAGGACTCTTCCAAATCATATGCATGCAAAGGATCTGTTTCAGTAGCTTAAAATTCAAATACAGTACAAATATCATTTTGGGAGGGAAAGTATTTAGCAAAGGGCTCATGCTTTAATCACTAACAGAAACTGTGAACATCATAGGTTCTCAGCTGTCATTTAATGCATTCAGTCCAGCCCTTGTATATTTCCTAATTACACCTAAGCAATTTGGAATCTATTTATGTCTAAAGTGACAGAAAGTCAGTAATTATGTCTGAGGTTCACTCGTGAGATTTACAAGAAGTTGAACATTTACATGCAGTAAATGAAATCAAGTTTTAAACTCCCGGAAGTCAAAACAGTGTGGTTAGCTATTTTATTTCTTCACCTTTATTCCTCCGTCTACAGACTTAAATGGTTTAGGCAAAATGGAAGCACAGTTCTTTAGTAAGTCATACAGAGCAGAGGTTTAAGATATGATGAGAAGCAGAACAAAGACATGGAATTTACAACCACAAGGGCCATTTGTTGCACAGCAGAAACCACTAATGAAACCCCTATTATTATTCAAGTCTGATCAGTTCAGCTATTCAGTAACTAACTTTTATTTAGGACTTCATAAATATATCCAAATTGCTATGGCAGACCTCCCAGCTTATTCTTAAGTAAAAAAAAAAATCAACTCCAGAACCATATTACTTTATACATATGTTTTAAAGAAAATGTAAATGAAAGTCACCCCACAGGTGATGTTCCAGCACTCTGCAGTTTGGTTTTAATTGAAAACTTCCCTGAGATGAGCGAGAACTGGTAAGGATATGGTCTGTAGAGAGCATCGGTGTTTCCGTGGGTCTGTTCTGATCACTACAGACATGCAATGACACAGAATGAAGCTTGATAGTAGCAAGATCCTGCATAGTCTCCTCCACTGTTGAAAAAAACAGCTTACACAAAGTAACGGTTAACATAGATTTTTTTAGATTTTATCAGTGCAAAAAGAGTCCGGTATGAATGATAGTGTCAAATTTGAGCCCCCTGCCTCCTAATGAGAGGAATCTATGCGCTAGCATGCTTCCATTGAGATAACTGAGAAGACCATTGTTCCCTCACCGTACATGGCTTTCTCCTTCTGTAGCTGAGAAATGCTTGTTGATTACAGTGGAGAACTGTATACAGTATGCCACAGCTGAATGACTTCCATGAATAAGAAACTAAAGCCAGTCGACATATTCATTAGGTTCAAAGAAATGAGTCTCAGAACTGTGGGAAAACTTTTGTTTATGCTGCTAGAGGGGAGAAAAAAAAGAGTGAGATAGAAAGAGACCTCCATGGAAGTAAATTTGCAGAGTGGAGTGTGCACATGTGCACATGCAGAACCATTGAGTGGATTTTCGCTTATACCACATGCAATGTCTTGCTTTGTGAGTCCATGTCTTAAAACCATGGGTAACTTTAAATATGCTCAGATAATGAGTGATTCAAGACACTCTTAGGGTCTGGGTTTAATATCTTTTTTTTTAAACTGTGGGGTGTCTTTTCCTAGTACTAGTTGTCTTCAGTGAAGTTCTTTATGACTTATACTGGTGTAACTAAGACTGATGTTCACTCTTCATTTGTATAGTCACAGAAAAAACATTATTTTCTAGCATTGTTAAAGTGTTGACTCAGAGTTTTGTGTCTGCTTTAAGAAAATTAATTTCAGTGATGGCTACCGGAGGAACTGAAAATACACCCACTGTTTGCATTTGGATGTTCATTATTTCTCCTATCAATTAAAGGATGTTATGATGAATTATTTATTTCCACAATGTAAATATTCCCACTGGCACATGATTGCCTTACTTTACCATGAGATGATACAGTTTTCCTAATTCATTACAGACTTAGATTGCACATTTAAGAGAGATGGCAATCACATTAAGATGTTGATCCAATTTTCTGGGTGGGAATATTATGTTCGTTCATCAACAGAGCCCATAATGTTTCTAGTAGCACATAAGTTCAGCATTTGCCTCTTGTTAGACTAACAATTGAAAACATTAACCCAACTTCACAGTCATGCAACATATGCAAAATTTCATCCACACACCTCCTGAAACAAAAGACAAGTATGGCTGAATCCTTTGATCTCTCAACCAACATGGGGGAGAAAAAAATAAAATAACAAACCACCATCTGTTGGGAAACCAATGTAATAAAAACAGTGGAAAACCAGCCTATAGTATAGACTGACTTAATTGAGGAAATGACTTATAAATAGAATTATTTCTTGATTTAGAGGCGCAGGAGGAAGCAAAACTGAAAGAAGGAGTTACCGAGCTCAGATTTGGATAGATCAGCATCAAAGCAACATTATTCATTGTGGGATCCACGTCACAAGGCTCCAGTTGACAGGGGCTGACCTCATGAAGAAGAATCATATTTTAAGTGTGATTTCTGCCGCTGAAGGAAGTGACTGTATTGTGTTTGTAGCTCAGTACAAACATCTTGTCAAATACTCTTTAAACAACCAAGGTCACGACGCAGCAGGTTTTAGCTGTGGGTGATGTTCCACATACAGGCCACAGGGCTGTGAAACACAGAACAGCAAACTAACCAGTTATATTAAATATTCAGACATGAGGACCTAACCAAGAGCCTAGTGATGTTAAATAACTTCACTGTTCTAAAATTTGTCTAAAATTTGATGAGAACTGGTGTGCTGTGAAGTGTCTTTCAGGCCTGATTTTTAAAGGTCATAGGATATATTTAACTCTTGGAAGTTACATGCGACTCTGAAAACACTACCTATTTCCATGCTTTCAGACCAACCTAATATTAATAGTTTCTGCATGTTCATGTTGTGTGAGCTTAATGGTACCTCAGCATGGTGACTGACCTGCAGTTAGTCCCAGGAAGGGGCCCAGAGAGGCTGTGTACGGCCACGGTGCAGGCTGCTCAGCAATTTTGGAGAGATTCATGTCTGAGCTTCTCCTCAAAACCTCCTCCTGATTTTGCTTCTGGCCGTAATATTCTCACTCATTCAGAATTCCCAGAAAAGGGGCATTTCCCCAAGGGAAAGATGAGAACACTCATGGATTTAAAAGCAATCTTTCAAACAGATTCAGGAAAGAAAAAAGTAATTTTCCACAACGGGAGGCCTCCTTGGTGTGCTTTCAAGCTCCTTATACATCTCTTTTATTTCATCAACAGATGCATTTGGCATGACAAAACTGGCTTCTCCACAATGATTAAATCTTATTTCTCCTTTGATAAAAAGCAGAGCAACTGCAGGTGAAGCTACTATTTCTGTGAGTAAACAGCAGTACATAGGTATTTCCAGCAGTTGCCTGGTGGAACAGGAAGTAATTATTCTTCTCCTGCCATCTTGACCATCCCCATTTTTATGTACAGACTCATATTTATGTGAAAAAAGCTTTCAAAATACTTTCCAGATGCCTCCTTGCCTTTACAAGATTTTGAAACTGAGTTTCTTCTCTGCCCTGTATTATAGTGTCTCAAATTTGTTGCTAAGTTCATAAATCATAAAATTCCACTATTCCATAGCTCCGTAAGAAAATAATGCTAAATATTGATGCTTTGATTAGTAAATTAGTGCTTTGCTTCTTAAGGAGAGAATTTACAGAACCATGTAAGAAAGCAAATAAGAACTAATCCCATATATGCCATACACACAGAGAAGATGGCTCCAAGAGGAACAATCTCTGCAAAACAAGAGCAGATACAGTTTAACCATTGTGTCACTTTCTAACTTTGCTAAGTACCTTTACAAAGGATAAAGAAAATGTTTTTTATCAGTATACAACCTTTCATCTTTTTGCATCACATGTTTTCCTGGCATAAGATGACACAGATAGATTAACAATCAGGTATTTCAAGATCTTAAAATCCTTACAGGAGAGAAAATCCTTCTTCCTTGTTTAAACAATACATTTATGTGACTAGAGACCCAGTACATTGGTCAGCTTGACTGCTGCAATAGTACCT
Organism: Pandion haliaetus; assembly: GCA_013401275.1. NCBI lineage: Eukaryota > Metazoa > Chordata > Aves > Accipitriformes > Pandionidae > Pandion > Pandion haliaetus. The sequence continues at coordinate 4,106 of VYZV01017359.1, read as the reverse complement.
GTCAGCAGGAAGAAAATCCAGTTTTAGGAATGGGTCATGGCTTAGACAGAGATTGTATTTTGTGTACGGAAGGAACATTGGACTGTGCATAAAATTATGTAAAAATAACAGACATGAAAGCAGTGCATAGGCATAAATAATTATCTCCCTTATACATTAGTCCATATGTCTTTTGCCATGAAGAGTTAATCAATTTACTGCTGAAAGACTGTGGGAGATTAAGAATAGTACTGAAACAGGCAGTGTTTTAAATATTTGTGCTTGTCCCATATGCCTACTGCTTGTGTGATGCTGGAAAACAGTCTAAGTGATCACAGCAACTCTTTCTGTCCTCAAAATCTATGAATAAAACCACTTGAAGTCAGTTGTGAAAAAAAATTATTTACTCTTCCATTCATTCTCAGTTCTAGCTTACATGGTTTGTAACAACTTGCTTTCAGTTTGTGGCACTCAGTAAGTCTGTTTGGAAATATGCTGGTTTCTCTTTGAGCTCCTGAGTATAAACCATACAGAATCTCTGTATCTTCCCTCAAATACCATTCCTGTGAGGGAAATGTACTGTGCCCTTCTGTTCCTTCCTTCACCTCTCCCTCATTTATGTAAGACAAATAATTTAGTGACTATGACCTGACTCAGATGAAATACATGCCTCTGACTTGTTCATGCCTCTGTGGACTTTGACTAAATTAGTTATTTCCTAAGTAACTAATTTCACTGGAAAAGGGTGAGTTCCACCATTACTTGGGAACTAAAGAAAAGACGAGCTAATACCTTTTTTTCCTTTCTCTTCAGCTTCTGTATTATTTGCTGTAGACAAATCACATATGGTTATTTTTTATTTATTCCCAGAAGGAAACTTTGTTTTTAAAAATGTGGTTTTTCTTTAGCTCAGTGAGTCAGAAAAGAATGTGAGAAACACATTGGATGAAAAACCAGTCACCACTGGAAAACTTAGATAAAAAGAGGTATTGTGCAGAATGAATAAATGTATCATGATGAATTCATGCCTATTAGAATTGGCGGTGACTTGCTATGTCATCTAATCTATTCTAATTTGTGTACATCTGCAGTCATCTACAAGTCTGGACTGTCTTCTCACCTGTAGTGATATAAATCACAACTAGTGATTCTTGCAGTGCAGCATTAATTTGCATTTTAATTCTTGCATTTCCAAATATTGCACAGCTTACCATAATTATATACATTGTCCAGCCCTAAGCAACTCTTTCCATATTTAGTGTATGTATCAAACAGTTCCCGAAAAGCTGTCATATAACTTTTCTATTGTATTTTGCATATATTTTAGTTAAGAAAAGCTACGTGATTTATGAAAATCTATGGATTCCTCTGAGTTGCAACATGGTCACACTCAGGGAAATATGTTAATAAACGTTTGCAAGTACATAATCAGATGAGAACACAATACTCTCCATTAATGAAATATGATCCATAATGAATCTTGCATGGGAGTGCTAATAACTACCTTTAGGTTAAAGTGCTCAGATGTCACAGTATAACAATATCTGTCTTAGATGTGTATCATTACAGCAAAGTAATTAAAGGTTACTTAGCTGTTAAATGGTTACCTTGGAGGAATCCTTCAGTAATGTGGCTTCAAACATGCCTTCACAATGAAATTAATTAAGCAAATTAAACATCAGCCTTGTAGTAATCTATTATATGTGCAGAATATCTGGCATATAAATGTATAATATGATTGGTGGCATAAAGCTGAGGACTTGAAGATATGCCCATTTGTTTTTAAACATAAAACAGTCCTGGTTGTTCTTATATGTAAAATAATGCTTATGCTATTGGGTTTAAAAGAACAGTGACAACATTGCAGAAGAGAAATGGAATGTCAAAATTATCATGGTCACGTTCCATGTGCTGCATGAGTGCAAAGCTGAAGCGGCACCACTCAGGAGGAGAGAAGTATTAAAATTCACAGATCCTTTCACATCTCTGCACTACGTGGAGTTAAAAACCTGGTAACCAGTGACTGGAGTTTTGCTAACAGCTCAGTCTGACTCATCAGAAGGATGCTTTCAGGGCTTACTAGCTTGCTGCCTTCTTCTGTGTTTAATACATACCACACGAGAAAAGATGAGCAAGCAGCTTGATCTGGATATAAACATTTCTCATCACCTGTTCCAGTGGGAATATAACATGGGCAACACCAGTGACAGAGTGGAGCACTATAGAAATGACAGAATCTTATTTTTTCCCCATAATTTCCATGCTAGATTGAAATCTCATTTCATAGATTTTGACTTAGAAAATAATTTCCTAGCATTATGCAAACTGGCAGTGACAAATACACAGTATTTTCTGCTTTTTTCTTTGTTTAAAGAGAAACAATCCACTAGATAAATAGATCATTAATCTGAGACCTTTTCATATGTAAGCAAGAGGGTGTAAAGTTCTGATCTCTGCTGTCCTCCTGAAACATTGGCCTTGCTCCAGGCTATGAAATTATTCACATACCTTAAGTTTACCCTTATTTAAATGTTTTGCCTGATCATGTCTTTTGACAAAACAGAAGAAAAGAAGAAAAAAAAAAATCTGTCTCATGCTGCAGAAATCTTTGCTAACAGCACAGCTAGGAAAGTATTGGCAGAAGAAAAGCAAAGATGAAGAGTTCTTGATAGAAATCTGCCTTTTTCATGCTATGATATGTGGTTTTATGCCAGTGAGATAATTAGTAGTGGTGGCACCATCTTNAGTGATATGCAAAGCTGCTGCATATTTTGGTTGAGGATGACACCAATGTAATGGGTTATTCTCCAGTCCTCAGGCTTCTGCCGAGGCCAAGTGGTTCGGCCTTAATTGGTTTTGCTTTCTGCAATTCAGATTTCTTGAAAGACGAAGCTTCAGTCATTGTCACGTGAAAATGATCCCATGTCTTGGGGCCAAAAAAATCCCCAGACAAGCTAAATAGCAATAATGGAGCTATCTGACCACTGAATAATCTTTAGATGCCCTTCAAAGACCCTCTACACACATAAGGGCCAAGCCTACACAAATTTATTAAATGTAAGTGTAAAAAAAAAGAAAAAAGTCTTAATATTAGGATTCTCAAAGACTTGGTCAGTTTCCTGCGCTGCATCTTCCCAGATAATATGGATTTTTACTTCTTGGGCACAGTAAAAGCATATATACTGATTGATTCAGCCTGATTCCAGACCTGGAAACAGCTTTTAAAGGGGGATTAGGAAAAAATCAGTCTAAGAGAGGAAGACTATCTTCCAATGTGTTCTTTTGCCCTGAAGTATGATTTATTTTTTTTAATTATGAACCAGTAAATGTGTAATCAGAAAGCAAATGGCATTGATTAGTTTTTGAAAGCAGTAGCTCTCTAATCATTTCATCCTATACTTCCAGGTTGTTTGAAGCATGGAACCAACATGAAACCTGAAAGTGTTTTGCCATTTCTACAAATCAGCATTACTCTTTGTAGCCAACATTTGTTTACAAGCTTGCAAAGGGTTTCATAAGGGATATGAGTGCACCTACAATACAAACCATGTGTCAAACAGCAGAAAACTGCAGAGCAATAGTGTTGTTGTTTTTTCCCTTTACTTGATCCAAGTTTCATTTTCTGTTTGGCTAAGCATCAGTGGTCATGAAGGTGGTGTATCAACAATAGTCATGGTGGCATATTGAATTTAATTATAGCTGGTTGAGGCGCTTAACTTAATTTACTTTTTCTGAATAACAATTTATTTTATTCTGTTTTAACAAACCTTTCTGTTTATGCATTTCATCATCTTTTGTTATAAGAAACAGGGATCTGGTTTCATTACTCAAGTGTGGGAGTAATGAAAGAGTAAGCCTTCATCAGCCTACCACTGCTATACCTAGGGTCTTTTCCTGGAATACTTACTGAAGAACTAATCCCTTGAAGTCAGTAGAGTTTAGCCTAGATCATGAATTTCGATTCCTAACTAAAAAGCTATGAAACTCATACTGAATTTAGGACATGGAAAGATTGGGCATCATTTAACATGGAACAAGGCCACAGAGATTCTTCCAACAGGCATAATATAGCAATAAATGATTCAGACACGAGAACAGGGTTTATGTATTCTCTCAAAGATTGGTGG
>VYZV01017355.1:10620-35649 GCA_013401275.1 Pandion haliaetus | reverse complement strand
GCTGAAGAGTAAGTATTTAAACTTTAAAAATCAGTAAAACAAAACCCATCATGCAGCATAACTTATTTGTTCCACAAATTCTTCAGCTAATAGTCTGCTAGTGATAATAAAAAATAAGCCTTTTGCTGTTTTCTTTCTGTAACGATTGAAAAACTCCCTCTATTTCAAACAGCCCCATTCCTGCAGACTCTGGTCTTCCCTTGCACTCGTAAGGTTGCACGCTGACTTATTCTAGAAAAAGGCATTACACATCTACCATTACAGACTATTCTAGATAGCACAGCAGCCTGTTTCTTGTTCCTTGGAAAGGAATACAGGCACCTAGCTCCATATTAGTCCTTTTAAATTCTCAGCACTTAAGTCAAATGCTTCAGTTAGGAGCTTAGTCATCCTAGACTCCTCCTAAATGAGAGAAACAATCACCTTCAAGATGACTTCATTTAAGCGCTTAAAGTTTCATGCAATGAATATAAGCAACATATCTCAAATAATAATTAAAAAAAACCCCAAACAACAGAAAAAGCAGCTATCCAAGAAGCACACTACACACCTATGAACAAAGCCTGTGTCTCTGTGCTAGCATGCTGTATCTCCCACATGTATGTAAGAAAACAATAAAGGTCCAATTTGAGGTAATTCTCTTTTGACAAAGGCATACCTTGTTGTCTTCCCAATAAAGAGCAAAACACTCATCCCCTGGTCTCCAACTTTTTCCATATTCCATATGAATCGATGGTTCTAATATTTTCTCTGGTTTGATGGGCCCAGATCTCCTTTTGGGACCGGTGTTGTAATACAACATTTTATCATCAAAACATGGGATTGTAGTGGGTCCTGATGATTTGATAGGTCCTACTCGTCTTCCTTTCTGATGATGCTCAGTATCTCCATTTGGTATAGCATTAAAATTATCAGTTCTACCAGGATTTTGGTAATCATTAACACCAAAATGTTGCTCACTTTTTACCATAAAGGCTTCATTACTTATTGTTCGTGCCTTCCTATCACAAAAATTTTCAGAATTATGTATTTGGTTTTCCCTTTTCCCACGTTTCTGGTTGTTGTTGTCTGTAGTATCTTGAACAGCAGAGTTCTCCTTGAATTCTGTGAAAGACACCCCTTTTCCTACTCTGTTTTGCATATTGTTATCCCTTTTTTTGAAAGCAGTATCACTCTGGTGAGTGGCTATGGAATAACCCAAATCTTTGGGCCTATCATTTCTAGGATAATGTCTGTCACTTTTATTTTTTTCATCTGTCCAATGTTCTAAAGAGTTGTGCCTTTCAGGACCTCTGTTTCTTGGTAAGCCACCACTTTCCAAAGCCTGCCTTGAATTTTGAATATCCCTTTGAAAACGAGGGGGTTTCTCATTCCTTGGTTGTCTCATGTCATTGCGAGAAATGTGTCTTGAATGATTCTCTTTGATGCCATTCTGCTCTGTATTCATAACTTTGTGCTGTACTTGATGTGGTGGCTGAAATTGCAATTTTGGCTCTACAAAGAAAAAAATTATTTCAATTATTAACATATTCACACAAATGTGTTTTAGAAATAGTGTTTCAGACCCTAACTGGTAAAGCAACAGTATCATTTAGAAAGGTATGCAGTATTTACCTTTGTGATACAGAAATGAAATGGCACACAGAAAATTTAGCAGAGACATTTGTACGATAATTCCTAGTTATTGGAAAACATACACTACTCTGGGCTGTACTTAGAACCAAACCACCTACCAGTATGAGAAAAGCTGGACATAATTTCCAGGAGGTTACTCATCTCTCCCTATGGACATCAGTAACTCACTTGAGTAACAGCCATTTATGACAGAAAAATAGAATTCCAACATGGAAAAGGGAAGAGGGAGGAAAATGAGGAGAAAAAAAGGAGTACTTTTAGTCTGAATTGAAACTTTCTGTGAAAATAACTTGTTAACAGCTATTCAGCACAAAAGACAAAGGCAAGAAATAGAAGTGATAAAATGAACACAGCTGACAAACCATAGATAACAGGAATAATAACAAAGCCCAGAACTCTGGCGACCCTGATCAATGAGCCGTAATAGGAACTGCTCAAGCATTACCTTTAAGAGATTTAACCAGAACTCTAACTGATGAGAAGAAAAACAAGATGATTATGGATCTCATGAGAAAGAACAAACTTGATATGGGATGCTGGGGTGGAGGGGAATTGTGGGGATCTGTGAAACTTTTTATGGAATTATATTCTTTTTAGGCAAACATGGAATTTTTACTGCTATGTTTACATGAAGAACCAAAGGAGGGGAAAGATCAAGATTAATCCAGGAGGAATAAGCATGAGAAAATAAGCATGAGAAAATAAAGAAGGAATGAGATTAAACAGGACAGTTGCAAGTAAGCAGGCTCCTGGTCAGTACATTTGCTGTACCAAATCCTGCAAGTGATCACTGTAGCCTGTCTCATCTCCTTATTAAATTTGTTTCTAAAAAATCTTCTGTGTGATTAAGTTCTCTATTGTGTGCATGAGGGGAAATGTTTTTAAACCTGCTGGCGAACTTGAGACAAGATAAACTGGTAAGTGGGACAAGAAAGACCTAGCAGCTGAATACTGCAGAGACCACAGGTCTGAAGGCCATCTACCAGGGAGACCACAGGTCTGGGCTCAGATACTGGACAGACCTACGTAAGTACGCTCGTGCAACCCTCCTGAAAACTTCAGGTTGCATTAGCCAGCAAGTTGGACAAGAGGCATCTGCGGTGGGTACCAGAGGTCAAGGGTCTAGAAGCCAGGAAAGACCCGTGTGTGTGTGCATGTGGGTGGCTGGGTATGAGATCTGCTAACAGACTTTGAAGCTGACTGAAAAGGAAAGCATAAACTTGTTAGAGTGATTCATGTTTACATGAGCAATTTTGTGCCTGCAAAGGTGTCATTCTCTTGCCTGCATCCATCTGCGGCAGTTGGCCACATATGTATTGTGTGCATGAGTCTGGTGTGCATGCATGGGCCTGGTGGGACTATGCACTCAGGCTCTGTGATGCCTGGCCCTGACATGCTCCTATGGGAAGGAAAAAGAACTTCAGTTTACATGTTACTACTAGAAGCAATGAATGCTAACACCTGACAACAAATGTATCAACTTTCATAATTACCTGCCACATGGTGAGAGTTAAAATTAAAATGTAAATTTTAGCTTTTTAAAAAAAAAAAAACCAAAAAACAAACAAGGTTTCAAGCATCATATTATTATTAATAGCTCACAGAATCTTTATCAAATTAACTGACTGAACTGGCTAATAAGAATCTAATTTTATTTTTACATACACTTGATTTACCATAACTTTCAGAAGTCAAAAAGGTTCGACTAAAATGGCCTAGTGGTTAGACTTTTTTTTTTAAAGTGACATAAGCATACACAAGGCTTAGCATGATTGTAATCTTGATAAAAACATGTTTTACTGCAAAATTTATTACTTTGAAACCAATGTTTTTAATGCATGAATATGTAAATACATACTACTCAGAAAGAACCAAGAGTTTCATAAATACTCACTTTCTTTTTAAATCTTGTAACAATTTTTTTTTTCAGATTAATTTAATCTTCAAGTTAAAAAGTACCTCTTTCTCTCCTTTATAAATCGAACATGAAAATACTGGTTGTCTTTAGTTTATATCTGTAACTTTTCTGTGAGTACCTTCATTACACTTTCCCAATTCTGTATAATATATACCAATCTTCTAGATTTTCTATTGATTAGAAAGGTTTATCTTCCTAATTAATTAACAGTCTTCCTTCATGACATTCTTAATTTATACCTCATCTCCTCTGGCAGTAAAATCCTTGGGCTTCCACTATTCCTATTCACAACCTAAACTCTCCTGTCTATTCCTAATGTTAACTACACATGAAATGATTGAACTGTTTGATGACCTCTGAATGTTTACTGCGTTGTATACACCATTAAAGAAAAATGTGTATAAAATTTTAAGATACTTCATTATAAATCATCTTATTTAATATTTTGTAACATGAAATTCATTAAATAAAGTCACTTGCACAGGGGAAAGTTGTTCCAATGGTAAAAGTAAAAATGGGCTAAAGACTAGATTGGGCATGCTAATATATTGCTAGTTGGCAGGATTTTAGGATTGACTTAGAATTTAAATGGTTCCTCTCGAGAGCTGTCCTTTGACCTTTTTCTAAATGAAGAAACATTTTCTGAGCTGAAATGAGTAGTCACTTCAGACAGCGTCTAGTACATACAAGGACTCTCTACAACTGCAAGACTTATCCCCAAAGCATGCAGAGCAGTTATACTACTTTAGTTAAAGCATTGAGGAAAACCTGAAACATATACATGTTATTATATAATTGGAAAAACTTCACTGAAATTTCTATTCAATTTTATAGCATGTAATTTTAGGTACTGCCTAGGCACCTTGATGAAAATAGCTAGTTTCACTAGACACCAAAAAATCTGCATATACTAGATCTCTGAGCAACCTACTTCTGTCACACAGCTGCAGAGATCTTCTCATTCTACCTTTCTTCCAATTCTTTGACCTGCTTTCCAATAAAAAATTAGAAGCATTCTCATGTGAGACAATATTTTCTGTCTTTAGAAAGGCAATATTAATCTTGAAAATCTAGAAAGAAATAATTCAGAATTCAAATGCTGTTCATTTACTTAATAAGAATTACCTGTAAAATAGGACTTTGGAGTTATAACCCACTATTCCATGAATATTTAAAACAGAGTAACTGCTAAGAAAAAAACAGCAACACATTTAAACATTGGCATGAATAGCTCCACCCAAAACTAAGTTGTTAGGAAGAATTCCTATTATGTCCTTTTTTCAAGCAACAGAAATTTTAGCAGTATGTTAATAGAAAAGGTCATCTGTTCCAAATCTATTAACAACAACAAATTTCTAATCTATCTGTTGTAAAAGTAGCACTATTGGATGATCAAATAATTTCTACCCAACTTAATGCGATCATGATACAAAAGCAACAAGCTGACTTTAAAGTGTGTTGGAACTTGCAGTTAGAGAATTTTTTTAAAATATTATGGGAAAATTAAAATAATACTGTGTTAGCATAGAAAGAGACCAGAGAATTTCGAAACAGTGAATATAAGCATCTTTTTTCTAGTTCTATGTACTGTGACATGCAAAAGCTGCTCACAGAACACCTGACATTTTTCTACTCTAACCTTAAGATATGTAAAATCGAGTTAACTGATGTATTCTACGAAGGTGCAGTTATTGTGCTAAAAGTTTCCCACATCATATGCAACAGCCTTGAATGAGCAGGACACGTTAACTGATTTTCTAATGTTCAAGCACAACCCGTTCACAAACAGAAACTGCCAAATGACAGTAAATGTTACTTTGTCAACAACAGTCAATGAAAAAAGCCTAGAGATGAGAATATTACAGGTTCTTCATGAATTTGTGCTGTCTGGCCTGATCACCAAAAAAACTGAAGGGAATCTAAAGCTGCTTCTACAGAAAAAGTTAAGCAATGAGGGGTGGTATTCACAGATTGTCTACTGCAGCTGCCGTTCCTTCCTCCTACTTCTTGCCCCACCTCCAACAAAGCCTTAACTAATGTTCCCAGAAAAGTAACAGTTCCTACAGGGCGGTAACAAACAAATATTAATTTGGCATTTAACAAGAAGATTTGGTACACTACTCTCTCAGTGAGATGCATCAGCCCAGTCATCATCACTGTAACCAGACATCTGGGAACACAGTCTGGAAAAAAATCTATTTCAAAATTAGTGACAAGGTTCTTCTCATCTATTGAGTAGTTTTAAGATGACGACTAGTGTTTCTCAGTTTGAAACCATCACTCAGTTATTTTACTCATTTTAGCTTTTGTATGTGATGACCCAAGAAGACCGTACAGAACCAAACACATTCCCTTGCTTACATGAAACCAGCAGGACCTGCCGCAGTTGGAAATCCCAGCCAACGCAATTTAAAAAGCACTGCTCCATGCACAAAGGAATGTAAGTAGTACAGTTTTCTGTAGCTCTCTCCTGTGGATTTTATCATGTTTAATAATGAGGTTAAACTCAGACAGTGGCACTTTCCACACCAGTGGCAACGATTTGGGTTTCTCCTTCCAACTTGGTTTAGGTTTTTATGCAACTTTATGGAAGCATGTCTTTGAGACAGCTCCCCCCAGGGCATGTTCTATCTTGAACTGGCTAAAAGATTAAAAAATTAGAAGGAAATGATACATTTGCACATATTTCATGTCATGGAGTAAAATTCCAGTCACTCAAGAGCTTTGTCAAGTTACATAAATAAGGAGCTTTGTCAAGTTACATAAATATCAATATCTTTCTTTCTGAAATGTAGTAACACTGAGGAACTGGAACTTGAGTTCATGTTTCTGTTGAAATAAAATAAATACAAGCTGAGGAGGATTATGATAATAATAAAATGGAAAAAAAACCCAAACAAAACATTCTGCATCTATATACACTACAAACTTTAAGTTACAGGATAAAAGGACTGAAACAAAAATTGATAATTTTTTTATTACTCTTTAAATGTATGAAATTCACTGTATTTTTCCCTCATATTTAAAAAGAAGTTACTGACAAAATACAAAAGTCTCCTGACATGTCACCAATGCTAACATAACACTACAACAAAAGTAAGTTTTATTTTCTTGATATTCACAGTTAACACTGACTGAAGTTCAATTTTTAGAAGGGGCATAATAAACAACTGTTTTGCAATCTGGATCTCTTACTGTCAATAAGGCACCATGTTTGTTAAAAACATGGCTACTAAGTGGTAAATTCCAAAGGTTACAAATTCCCTTTAACTCCAAAAAGTCAGACTCTTTTTTTCCCTCCCGAATTCCCTCACCCCCAAATATTCAAATAAAGTGTCTGACCAAGAAATAAAACAAATATTTTAAAATTATATTTTACTGCTTACCAACGTATCTCAAACCTTTATACTTCATATATTCCCAAAATAAGATAATGGCCTAAAACAAGAAAAAGACTGTTGAAATTAGACAAGATATACTAGCGCCAAATTGTCCAAAGAATATGTTACCATATAAAAACAAAACAAAAAACCCACACACATCACATATCCTGGTTTACCTCAAGCATTAATAGTTCAGTAGGAGGACAGAAATTCAAATCTGAAAGCACAGAAATGCACTGTCCCTTTGGAGATCTCTGGGACTGGGTCCCTAAGAGTTTGGGTGTGTGTCCTTCTGCTTGCAATAAATGCTCACTTTCCACTAAAGTCCTATTTTTAATATATGAGACAGTAAGAAAACCTCCGCCAAGGGCAATTATTTGCAAAACCTCCCACACGGTCAGTACTGCTTTTGTCACTTATCTCCTGCAGACAACACTGGTGGCAGTGAATATAAGGGTAACTGCAGTTAAATTAGGTGAGATGCTCAGATGCAGAGTGAGCGGACGCAAGAGTCCACGTGATACTGATGCTACACAGCATCATTCAAACCACTACAAGAGTATGCACTGTAATTATGGAATGCATATTTGAAGAAAACTGACATATGAGTTTTTGTGAGAAAAGACAGAAAGCAGTCTGGAAGAAAGTCTTTTAAGAGAGGCTAGAAAAGCTCAATCCATACAGCTAACACAGCTGATGGATAAAATGCAGGTCAATTACATCTTATAAATAGCTACTAGGAAAGCAAATTTTGATCACTCTCTATAGGGCAAGAAAGACATAAAATTACCCAGCAGTTAGAAGCTGACTATAGAAAACAGATTAGAAATGAAAAATTCTTTTTTTAAAATGCTGATCTTTAATTGCTGAAGCAATTAACCTTGGAGTAGAATTAATTCACCACCTTTAAATCAAAACTGCATGTCTAAATTTGTATTTCTGTCAAAGCCTAGCTGTTGGAGCAAGAAACAGAGACTACAGCCTACGACTTTTCCCCTTCTCCTGAAGTGGCCCTATTAACAGACCATACAGGCATGCTACCTCTCACTTGTTCTGTGACCCCATTAATGTTGTAGTTTGTTGCACAGAAGGTTCAGTTTAACAGGAAGAGCATGAAGCTTTTGTGGCTTTTGATCCTGAGCATATGGAAGCACCAGCCTGTTCTCAGTCCCTAAGAATCAAAGAGAGAGAAAGTAACTGAAATATGCCTGGTTCTCAGCATTTTGTCCATTATTCCTTAATTCTATAGTCAGAGCTTTTGGAACAGTTTTGTTCTCCCTGATAATCCTTGTGTTTACTTATTTAAGCTGGCAAAGATGGATGAATTATTCCTCATAACAAAAGAAAAATAAGAAGATGATTAATGGAAAAATCTTTGTGTTCAGTAGCAGAAATAATCCAAGTGCAAGCAAAGGCAGCTAGTTGACAGCAATTTTGTCTACTATTTTTGTTATCTCTCACAGTCAGCAGGTTTCTCTTGCCAACCAAAACTCAAACTGCTTAATTTCAGCACAGAAATATTTTCATAGGTGTCACCAACCATCCACAGTTAAAAAATAATAAATAAATATGTAGTATAAAACTATGGGTTGGTTTAATTCTTTGCATTTCATTTAAATAAAGTATGTTTACTATATGCTATGTTTTACAATTAAAGAACTAGCAGATCATGGAGTCAGGTATTTAAAACTTTTGACAGCTCTAATTACTTAAAACTATATTTCATTAATTCTGAAAAAAGGAGATGAAATGTAAAAAAAGTCACAAGACACCACTTACAGGGCAAAAGACTAACACGTTACTTGCTTATAACCGATAGGTACTTTAAAAAAAAAAAAAAAAACAACAAACAAACAACAAAAAGCTTAATGTGCTGTCTTAACTTAAAAAGGAATAGAAGTACCTCCTAAAAAAAAATATAAAGCTATTTCAATTCATAGATGTTTTTCTACTTGGTCTAAATCCAACTATGTACCAAATCAAAGATAATGAATTAAACAACTGTTCTGCAGTTCCTGTTCACAAACAGAACCAACTAGCCTGGCTACTGCAAATCCAGAAGTGAATTTAGAAATTCTCAACAGTACTGACGTTTCAGGTTCAATTAGAAACACTAGATAAGAAAAACAAGAAGGGACGCACAGAGAAAAGCAAAATAATCCTCTTTGTACTTGAAAAGAAACAATTCCTTCCAGACACTTTCTCCCCAGATCACATAAGCCATTTTTGAAGAAAATATGGCATAGCACAGAATTAAAAAATATTTATCTCAGATCAGCAAAACTGCCTTATGGTTTTGCTTCTACATAGACTGTCAGTCAATTAGAGGAAATTGCAATCTGCCTGAAGTGTATAGAAGCCTAATGCTTGCGATAATGATAAATATGGCCATTCCAGGTAATCCCACGCTCCTGATCATATACATTTTGTATATTTATAGTAGGGGTGTGCTCAATTATTTAAAACCACTATCCCTATACAAAGGCCATCTCTCTGAACATCAAAAAACCAAACTGGGATTTTAGAGACCATATGGGACAGCAAGGGCCCAGAAATACTGCAGAACAATCAATCTTCCTTTATATTCGGTGGAGACTCTACTATGCTACACATAAATGCAGAAAAACCTGCTTGCCTGGGCCCTCCTTAGTACTATTACCGTGCAGAAAAACTAATGAAGAGATCTTATTCTTGGCTATATAAATTACATATTTGAGTTGTTTCTAGCAATTTCCCCAATGTGCCTTTCATTTCTGACCACTACTTTTCTAATAGTAGGAGAGAACTACACATCTCTCCTGCTAACAACTGATAGGATCGAATGAAATTAAAAAGGTGCTAGTAATATATATCCTGTTTTCTGCAAACACTTGGATGCAGAATTCATGATGAAAGAGTTCACAGTTGAAAGCATAATAACTGCAGATACATCATCACTCTGCAAACACCGTTAACACATCATCTCAGTTTGCATGGAACTTTAGACAGCTAATAATTAAGAATTTAAATGAGACTGTTTTCAACCACAGAGGCATAAAAATGGCAGAAAAATAACACTTTCAATAAATTACTTTTAAGATGTGTTTCAATTCATCAGACTGCACAGGTTTTCTCAAACCCGACAAAGAAAAGAAAAAGCACATTTAGAGACAAAAAGCCTGCAATTCAGCATAAGCCTATGTATTTCTTAAAAAAAAAAAATCCATTGAAGTTGGCTCTGCAAGATAAAAGTAAAACTTGGCATAGAAACAGAGGCACAATCCTATGGGCTACACACATTCAGTAAAGAAAATAAAAACTAACAAAATTAAACTGGGCAACCACTTTAAAGCCCACTGACTCCCAACTAACAGAAAGTACAAGAACACGTACTATTATTTCTTCAGAAGGAAAAAAGGCAGAAATATTAAAAAAAAATATCAGAAAATAATCAGAACACTTTCTGAGCTCTTAAAAAATGCTAACAAGTTCTTCTTTCAGAAAAGCGTGACTCAGGAATACTAGACCAGACTGTGTATTGGTCATTCAGATAACACTAAAAAACCCAACATAGTGTTAAAAAAACCACAAAACTAAAAACCCTGTGTGCCAGGTTAGGAAATATGCCAGAACTTTTGGCAACTGAAGGAGTTCAAAGCCTTTACAAAGTTTTCATAGAATTGTGTTTTTCTTCTTACGACATTTATGGAATCTTTTTATTTTTATTTAAGAGAGGAAAAAAATACATAAAACCAAAGTGTATTTATGTTTAAAACACAATATTGAAGATTAGATACGTAAGTATATACGCTAATATAACCATTTTTTCTACTTGCATAACACTATACTTTATTACCCTACAGTATGTTGGCTACGTACTGTTGTGGAAGGTGACAAAGCAGAGCTACACAAGCATGCAGACCACACCCGAATGCGATGTAAAGAGCAAATGGCAATAATGCAGTAAGTTTGTGAGGCTACAACAGCACAGGAACATATATAAATCATTTGGAGGGCTTCAAGGACTTTGTTTAGCTGCTTAAAAGTAGTCATTCATGATAAAGCAGAACTCCTAGACTGCTTAATGCTTTTGCTTAACGTTGACCTATCTCTGACTGAAGGCATAAGGAGACTCGGAAAGCCCCAGAGCCAGTCTGAGCCAGGAAAAGGAGATATAGTAACAACTGGCCTAAAACCAGGAAAGAACCTGCCTAGAGATGAGAAAAAGGACCCAGTGAGAGAGAAGATGACCCCAAACCCAAATATTACTATTGGACCAGACTATGGTGTGAGGGGCTGGAACTTAGATGGTAAGGGTATAATTGCCCAGGGATTTTAGTGCTTGGGGTCTCTTGCCAGAGGCACCCAGCTCGACCTGTTTAAATTTGTGCAGCACAGATAGACTAAATTACACTTTTTTTGTTGAAGGCCTTGATTTGAGATTCTGCTTCAGGGAATGTAGGGTCGAGCCTGAGGGAAGAGGCAGCACCCAAGGGTGGGTGAGTGAGTGAGTGTGAAGGGTCTGAAGGGGCACCCGTTGGCTCACTGGAGTCGCCCGCTGTGAAGGGACTCTGGTCCGAGCAGTTAAAGTCTCAGGTGCTGTGCTTGCAACTCCTGATCGGTGTGTGAATGCTTGGGCAGTGGCTTCTCCCTTAACAATACATGTACTAAACCCAAAGCATCAGAAAAATCCCCCTAAGCAAACAGTGTCAATCAGTAATACCATTTTTAAAGAAGGAATTCACTCATTTCACAATAATAAATTACTATTATTTACTATAAAATTATTAATAAAAAGGCATATATATCCCACAGGGATTATTTCTATTATTTTTTTCCCCTAAATGTCTTTGTCACACAAAAAAGCCTTCTCTAATCTCTCAACATAAGCACAAAACTTGCCCAAAGAAACATCAACGTTCATAATGTGAGAGAAAAAACAGTACCACTGTTTCCATTTCTGTTCACTGTAAAAATCTAACTTGTCTTGGGTAAGCAAAATGAGATGCTAAAAGGTCTACCTCAAGCATAAATCCCTACACAAGCTTTTGAAAATGTGATTACGTTAATTACCTGAACAGTTTACAAAGTTGTATCAGCTAATGCAGAATGGTTGTGTATTTGAAAGGTACTTGCTTTAAATATTTAAAATTCCTGACATACAGTGAAGACTCATGATATAAATGTTTGAAAGAAAGCCATAAACTTGTGGCTACTCACCACAAACAAACTATAAAAAACATACATAAGAAAAGGAACTCATAACTTTTTCTGTTCACTTTCTACAAACTGTTTTAGTAAGACCTAGACCCAACTAAGATATAAAACAGTATTTAGCCTTTTAAAAATCACTTATTGTGCAGGCCAAAAAGGACATTGTTGCAACAAAACTTAACCTAGGTCCAGCAACAATATAGTATTTGCTATAAAAAATAACTATAAGCTATCACATTTATCAGCAAATGCCTTTCTGTTCACAGTTAAAACTTGGCAGGTCATAAAAATGTTCAGTGAACTCTAATATGGCTCACAGTGCATGTAATTCTACCAGCAGCAGCAAGAGACCCCTGGGTTTGCTAGCAGGTTTACTAACTCCTGAGCCCATCGGCTGAGGCAAGTTTTCTGTGACAAAACACGTGTCCTCTTTGCTGCTCTTTCCTCTTTTTTTGATAAAGGCATCCTCTGTACAGCTCTAAGAACTGAATTTCTAGACTGCTGTGTTTCCTTTCACCTAAATATGCTGACCTTCAGTTGCTACAGGCTGCACAAGAGATTCAAACACGTTAATGCAAAATGCTACACTGCTTATGCATGTAGCAACTGTAAATGTGCAGCTTCAAAACTCAGAAAGATGTAACAAAAATAACTCTTGAAAAAAACATGCTATGCATTTAATGGAAAGCAGACAGCCCTAGTAATTCTCACAGAAAACTGGGGGTTTGATGCACTGACAGAGCCTACATGGCTTCATGTTTTCATTTCTAATTCAATAATGACTCTCAAACACAACTAACCTTAAATTCACTGCTATAGCAAAGAGAGACAAATATTTACACATTTGTAATACATAAGATACAAACAAAAATAATACATTCAACAAAAGATCTCTCACTGGACTAAGCAGAGTGATGGGGACATTCTACTTTCTTTCAGATGCAGGTGCCTGCTGACATTACCTTTCCCAACAGGGCAACCTGTTCATTTTCATTTACTACAAGCTTGTTTTCCACTTTTGCCATATTACCTTTTTAATTAACTTTTTCTTTTTAAATCCCAAATCCAGTGAAAATACACAAAGCAAGAGTCCGCTATTGTTGACAAAGACTAATTTGGAATTTAAGTTAAAAAAATAATTACATACAAATGCAGTCATTCCTTAAATGCACTCATTCCTTAGAAAACTCCAAAATATCAAACAGTTCATATAAACTAGTATGACCTTTTTTTCACCCTTTATGAAAAGTGTCATTTTATAGGGTGAAAAAAATTACAACACCATCACAAAACCTTCATGTTAAATAATGGAAGCAGGTATTTTCATTTCATGTTGGCCACTGAAACACCTCCAATGCCATACCCCAAAGAAATAATGATCTCCATTTATTACTCAGCTTACTGTGAGTTTAACTTTAATTATTACAGCAGCCTCTAGAGACCTCAGGATGTATGGAGTTTCCTCTTTTTTTCTTTTAATGCATCCGTCTGTTAAAAGTTTCCAAAGTACTGAATGATTTAGACCTAAACAGACACACTGGTGCATAGACTACTTTCTCATATGGCTTTTTAAGAAAGTAACTAAAATGACATTAAAGAGAAATCTCAGACCTTTTGCATTAAATCTGAGAGATTATTTGGCTTCCCAATTTCTAAAATCCTACCTTTCCTTCAGTCCTTACAGTTATTGAACAGGAAAACCAGGAGGAAATAGTTGTTTAACATTTTACAGCAGCCAAAAAGATTCCCCCCCCCCCAGATAGGGAATACAAAACCAATTAAGCTTACCACAGCTACTAAACTCTTAACTGAGCAGCACACAAAACATGCTATTTATAAACTGAGGAAGGAGGACTGCGGTTATGGCTTTTTTTCTTTAGCTACTTCTGAACAACATGGAAGTCCATTAAAGTTGTGAGAGCCTTTCTCAAATTGGATTAACAAACTAGGATTTATGTTACCTTATATGAAAATTACTGACTTTTAGACATCTAAGCCTGAAACAAACACCCTAAGCTCTTCCATAATCAAGACAGAAGTACAAACCACCACAGTGCAATTTATTTGACCTTTCTTCAAAGGAGAGGAATACCTCTCTAGCACTCCTTGGGTTTTTTACAACTGACTGTGAAGGAAGGTCTAGGAACCACCTTTTAGATGACCAAATCAGGAAAAAGAATTCCACCAACACTGCCCAATATTGGTTCAAGATACATTAATTTCAATAACTTACCCTCTACTGTTAGAGTACCCATTTTGGATTCTAAGAAATCAAACAGTGTGCTTGGTGCAGATGGTCTGGCATTTCCTAGTTCTTCTTCATCTTCAGGTCTTATTCGGCCTCTGCCCTTCCCTTTACCTGTAAGCATCAAAAGTTATTTGTGAGTGGGGAATAAATAAAAAAAGCGTACACACTTTTTTTATTTGATTTATAAAACGTTTGTATTTCCATTTAAGGATATTCAAATCTGTGACATCAAATTCAAAAATTTTGACAAGAATACAATACACAGAGGCCTTTTCTAAGTACTTGTGTTCAGGCTTGCAATGCATGCTAACTTGCAGGAAAAAAACATGCAGATATGCCTATATATATTATAACTACATTAGTAATCCACCATTCACAAATTCCTTTGCTCATAAACACTGTTTTAAAGCATTTCTTTGCAAGTTTTACCTCTAGGTGGTGGTCCCTGAATGGGTTTCTGTTTACTGCTGTTCAGAAGAAAATTTAATGCTGCCTCTAGGCTGTTACTGTTATCCATAAGCGCCTGTCTTGCTGCTTCTTTGCTGAAACCCATCTCTGTTATGTGTTTTAGAGCCTTTTCATCAACCTGAAATAAAAAGTACACACAGAACTAATCATAAGATACAACAGACTATAAAAACACCAGATTTGACTTGAATTTTTCATTTTTAACTGAAACACTATTTCATATTTAATTGATGATAAATATTTCAGTTTTATGTAAAATCTTCATATGTGATCTCTCTTAGGTCCAACAGTTGGCTAGTAGAGACGTTTAAAAATATTATGATGATGATTTTTAATTCATCAGTTTTCAGTTCCAATATTATGTCATTTCAAGCACAGATTCCTCTAGTCTACCTCTTCCTTTGCTGCACACTGGAATAGTATGACAGACCGTAATATACTTTCTCCAAGATGAAAGCTAAAAGGAATCTCTCAAAGTAATACTAGTATAAAAACTAGCCATTTGTTCCTGTTTAAACCCTTTCACAACTTTTAGAGACTATACAAAATCCAGTTATACACTTCTTAAAACATGGAGAAAATATAATCGCTAAAGGTTCTGTAGAAGAAAGTAAAGAAATACAAACAATTTACTTCCACAGAAATACAGGCTTTCTTACTCTAAACTATAGAGCATGATATCAAAAAGGCAAAGCAGGAATCACAGAGCATTATTTACAGAAAACAACCTTACATCTGCACTGTACTTTAAAACATTCAGGTGAGAACTGCCTCTTCCAGTGCAGACAGACCTACACACACTAAACATGAAACAGGACTAGGCCCTCTCTCCTTCATCCCATACCCAACCAAAACGATGCCATTTATCCATGTACTGCAATATCTGTAAAATTCTGTCTACAGGTACCAAAATAGCCATATTGTGACCCTCTAAAAAAAAAACCCAACCCAATGGAATCTAATCTCTAATATACACAACCCCTTCCTTCTCCCACTGCTTAGAAGAACATGAATTTTTATTGCTAGAATGATTTAAATTACAACTGTATGAGAGTTGTATGACAAATAACATTTAGCCCTTCCTCTCCCCTGTCTTCCACAGCCTTAAGATGTAACTCCCCAATACTAATTTCTCCTGATGTTTTAATACATTCACTTGTTGTCTTAATTCCAGCTACACACTGTGCTCTGGGAAAACAGATATGAGCAGGTCTCCTTTTGGGAGCAGACACACAAAATCAGTGTTTATGGTCACTATCTTAATACAGATATGGCTCAATACAGATATATCTCAATGCAGTTAGCCAGAAGATACAACTCAAATAACTTGCATAGCTAAGCATAGTTATGAAAAAATCACTGCAATAGGCAAGACATGACTTAGCAGCACTTGGCTACAACTCCCACATGCTCAGCAACATTAACTCCAACGCTTTCGTGTAGCCTTCTTCATTCCCAAACTCAACAATACTCTTAATTTAACTGTCCAAAGACTGACTATGTAAAGGAATAACAATTTAAAAGGTCTTTGAAGACCAATGGGGCAGAAACATGACATCAGTGTCTGCAGGGAATCATCATCCCACTTGAGTTTGACTTCAAGTTGCCTAACTAATGTCTTATTTTTAAGGACAGAATATAATAGTTCCTTCTCTGGGCCATTCTCCTAGATTCTTCTGCATGGCAACAAGGGTCCAGAGAGAAGTACTCCCTCATCAAATCTGCTTCACTCTTCTCCCCTTTGTAGTTAAGTAGTTGGTTTGGATGAGAGAACTTCTAGCCATTACTGCTGCATCACCTCCTTTCAGCAGTGGGAATTCTGTGCACGACAGCTACATTCAAAGACCAGTGGGAAATGAAGACTCGTACATACAGGACCTGTAGTCTCAGTTACGGATTAAAAGAAATCTTGGATAGGTCACAATTTCAGACCCAAGGGAACAGCAATTTCCCAGATACAAAGACTGTTTGAGAAAGGAGGTTGTATCTTAAGTATCTTTGGATGTCAAAAACTCCCTTCAACTTCATTTACACAGTATAAATCTTGCTTCTCCTATGCAAAATTGGAAAGACAAAATTGTAGGACATATCGTATAAGGACTATTAAGAGAGGAGGATGATTGACCTCCACGATCTATTGTCTGTCTACGAATAAACAGGAAAAGTTACTTCTTTTATTCTTGTTCTGTAGGTAAAGATACAGTGCTTCAGGTTTCTCAGAAGGTAACACACCAGATGGGTTAAAAACCTTTAACCATTTCTAAATATACACACAACTCAACAATATACATGAGAGTCAACAATCAAACCTACTTGATGTCACAATTCTAAAAAGACAAAACAAATTCATTATCCATTGCTTTAAGATCTAAAAATCATTACTTGTAACCAAAGAAGGCTTTCTATATACACTTAGTGGGTTCATATTTACTTCTTCTAAAGAGCATCTAGCTATGTTAAATGACATAATACTAAGTTTTGAAAATTTGGAAGTACTGCCATTTTACAGTGCAATGCAAGACAAATTTCTTGCAGTTCATAGAAAAAATAGAAAACAATACTTAAAACAATTACCCAATTTAAATTTTGTGGTGTTTTCTTTTTGTTTGCGTTATTTTTGTTGTTGTTTTTGTCTGTCTGGGTTTTTTTTTTTTTAAAAGTCTATTTAGG
This sequence comes from Pandion haliaetus, assembly GCA_013401275.1. NCBI lineage: Eukaryota > Metazoa > Chordata > Aves > Accipitriformes > Pandionidae > Pandion > Pandion haliaetus. The sequence continues at coordinate 18,134 of VYZV01017355.1, read as the reverse complement.
TCAAGACAGTTGTCAAGAATGACAACGTGTACCACTGGTCCTGCACTGGGCAGAGGGATGACTAAATGACCTCGAGGTCTTTTCAGCCTGTATTTCTAGAATTCTGTATTGACATTTCTAAGCACAGTGCTGAATGCAGCACTGCTGGAAGCTCCCCTTGCTGCAAGATGACGACACATACTACACAAAATTGTAACAGGCAGTTACTGTTCCTAAATGTCTTTCCTTCTCATTGTTAAATCTTTGGTAAAAGTAAATAAGGTGGAAAATATTTAACAATAAATAAGTGATATTTTAATACTGGTTTACTGAGTTACTACATTGTTACGATGCCTCTTTCAGTCTGCTTTCATCACTCAAATTAGAATTGTTAATTGTTCTTACGTACTTGGAAATGCCTCTCCAGAGCTGTTCTTGATAAAAAAATACTTCCTCCATCCCAAACTTTTAGATTGCCGAAGTAATCAAAACATAAACTTCACTGACTGCTTATCTTATACCCACTTAATTTAATGCAGTGATCCCAAAGAACACTTCTCAGTAAGTATAAGGTTATGAAATACATTGGAAGAAGGTGATGTTTTGGATTAAGGGGCACAGTTCAGATTCTCCAATAGCAACCAAAAGGCAACATTACTTGTGACCATGTAAGCATGACATTCCCATGTCACAACAAAAGTATTTCTACTTTGTTATTTTAAATATCAGAGTACCACTTAAGTTTTCTAAATGTTAAAGAAATGGTTTAAAAGAGTCTTAAAATAAATGTTAAATTAATTCAGAAGAAAAGGTACATTAAAATATTATTTGATGTGTTGAAATTGAAGGATGGAAGTCTTCCTGCCTAAAATGAATTAGTAAACGTTAACATGAAGAACTGTTAAGCTTATTTAAACAAGAAAATAAAACTATACTGTCATGTCGTATACCACATACGCTACTACTTTTCTTCTGTGAGAACTTGGTTTTAAATTTTACTGAGTAAGACAACATTAATTTTTTTGTTTCCTTTTTTTACAAAAAATCACATTGAAACTTGTAACTGTCTCAGTAAGGTACAAAAGCACCCTAAGGATTTGTCGTGGTTTCAGGTCAGCTCAGTTGGTAACAAAGCACCACGAAGCCGCTCGCTCAGCCCCCACCCCCTCGCCTGGCTACGTTGGGATGAGGAGAAAATACAAAGGCAGGCTCGTGGGTCAAGACAAGAACTGGGAGGGATCACTCCCCACTTATGGTCACGGGCAAAAGACAGGCTCAACTTGGGGAAGAAACAAAATCAATTTCATTTACTACAAATCAAAACAGAAAACAAAACACAAGGGTATTAGGAAGGGAAACCAAACATCAGAACAACCTCCCCCCACCCCTCCCGCCTTCCCGGCTCAGTTCACTACCGATGCTGTCTACCTCCTCCCCCCGGCGGCGCAGGGGAATCGGGGATGGGGGTTGAGTCAGCTCGCCACACATCGTCGTTGCCGCTTCTTTCCTCAGGGGGAAGATTCCTCTCTCGTTCCCTGCTCCAACGTGGTTCCTTTCCGCGGGCTGCAGTTCCTCACAAACTTCCCTGGTGCGGGTCCTTTCCGCGGGCTTCAGTTCTTCCCGAACTTCCCTGGCGCGGGTCCTTTCCGCGGGCTTCAGTTCTTCCCGAACTTCCCTGGCGCGGGTCCTTTCCGCGGGCTTCAGTTCCTCACAAACTTCCCTGGCGCGGGTCCTTTCCGCGGGCTGCTCTCCCGTCTCACACTGCTTCAGCGCGGTTTTTACCATGGGGTTACGGCCACCTTCGGGAGCTTCCGCTCCACCGTTCACCCCCCTGGGCTGCAGGGCCATCAGCCTCCTCAGGCTCCTCCTCCTCCCCCTCCACTTCCATGATTCCAGTGTCGGCAGCGATGTTCCTCTCAGGTTTCCCAACCCCACACTACCGGTTCCCCTTCTTAAATATGTTTCCCAGAGGCGCTACCACCGTCACTCCCCGCCTAGAGGCGGGTCCGACATTTTGGCGCGCGGGTCCGACATTTTGGGGCAGCGAATTCTTCCAGCAACTTCTTAAAGGGGCCACCTCTGCAGCCCCCCTCCCCTGCCACCAAGGAAAACCGCGCCACACAAACCCATAACAGGATTCTAAACAGACTTCAAAATAAAATGAAAGGACAGGAAAGTCCTTATTCTTCAGGGTCTTTTGGTTTTATTTCTGTTACATTAGTTCTCGTGTGTTTTTAAATAGTACACATTTAAGGTTCCATTTGTCTTCCACCTTACCAGTTCTCGGTAGACACCTTCATTCTTTCCCTCAGGTTTTGTTATCTTCTCTTTCTGGAACAGTTCCCTGTTTCGATTCCCTCCAGCACTCACACTGAGATTACTTCTGCTACTACCACCACCTCCTCCAAACGTCTTGGTCTTTAGATAAGCACAAAAATAACATTTCAGTAAACAGAACTTATGAAAATAAGCCTTAATATTTAGCTAGTAGAAAAAGTGCAGTAAATTTGCTGCAGCTGTATTTTTATGATTATGCTTTGCATCAACAAATAAAGCACTAATTTACACACACAAAGAAGATGAATTTATTAGGTAGTTATTTTTTTTTGCCCTATGCCCAAATGAGGCTGTAAAAAGGCTAGTTAATTCTAGTTTTTATGACTTACCAAGCACATTTGAAAAATAAACTAAAGGGAAAACCAAGGGAGGACATAAAAGCCTGACACATTAGAACTAAACTTCCTAGCTATTCTTCAGACTGAATGCAGGGAATCATGGGTGTTTGAGAACTGAAAAAAGGAGATGAAAATTGATAACCTGTATTTATTACTTAAATCTCATTAGCTGAATTGTAAAAACCACATTTTTTAATAGTTGTAGCAAATCAAAATCATATCTACATTAAAACATTATGATACATTTATTAGCTTTATTAAAATATCAGTCCAAAAGGACTCTATTTTTGATTCAACTTTTTAAAGATACATCAGTAGAATTATAAGCAGGCAAATATCAGAAAGCATTTGTCATTTAAGAGAAATAGTTAAAATAGCAAGAAAGGATCAATCACAGTAAGTAAAATGCTGCAACACATGCATTCTAACCTCCTTGCTCTTTGCTACTTCTGCAATAGCAGCTGTTCTCTGCTTTTCAAATTCATCATTGTCCACAACAGTTTTTACAGTATTTGTCATTTGCAGAGTCTTTCTGCGATCAAGCTCTCTGCTATCCACTTGCACGTGAGATGCACATTTCTGAAAATGCAAAAGAAAGTTTTAATTAACTCTTCTGCCTACTCTCATTTGAAAAAAATAAAGCATTATTCCATTAGAGTAGCACAACTTTAGATAAAGAATATGATCACAAAAATGTACACCTGGGACATCTAGATGTCTTTGCTGAAAGTACACTCCTCTGGTCCACTAGAAGGGCCAAAACCAATGACTGCTACATTTTAAGCTTAGTTCATGATGTAGCTAGTATGATTCTTGTAAATACCTTTGGCATTTAAGAAGGGACTGTGTTAGTGCCTACAAGATCTGACTGGAAGAATCAAAGGCTCCACATACTAAATCAAATATAAAGTTTGAAATTGAGAGGAAAAATGTTGAATATAAATTGGCACAACAAACTGACAGGATCAAAGCAATTTTTTAAAAAAACAGGCACATTTTTTAGATGCAAGCCATCATGATCTAGGGTGTTTTGATAGCCTTTATCTAACCGGAACCAGGTCCCCTAGATATCATGATACAGGGTTTTTTTATGAAATGACAAGAAGTATACTATACCTGCCCAAAAGGTACAAAAGGGGGAGGGCCACCTTCTGTTCCAATGTTACTTCTATTGTGTTTTGCTAAACTCTGTAAAAAGAAACTTGATTAATAAATTGCAAACAGAAAACAGATTATATGATAAATGTCTCTATTTCAGAAAGTATATGAAACTTGCAAGATTAACATTTTAAGCATAAAAAAATAATTATATACTGAAAGCCTGGGGAACTTAACTTAAGGAGAAGGTTGGATGAAGGGCAGGGAGATGAAGAAAATGATGAAAATTTGCAAAATCATGAAGGCAACGCACACAGCAAATGCAGAAAATGCAGTTATATACCAAAATCTACACTAACAGAACAAAGCAGATGTTTCTTCACGTTGCACCCAGTGAACTTGCTGCCACTAGAGGTTGCAAAGGCATACAGTTTTAGCATGTTTAAAAAGGAATCAGACCAATTCAGCCTAGAGAAGGTAAGGTTCAGGGGATCTAACCAATCTGCACAACACCTGAAGGGAAACTAAAGAAGGAGCCAGGCTCTTTTCAGTGGTGCCCAGTTACAGTACAAGAGACAATGGGCACAAACTGAAACACAGGAGGTTCCCTCCAAACATCAGAAACGACTTTTTTTTTTACCGTGAGGGTGGCTGAGCACTGGCACAGGTTGCCCAGGGAGGTTATGGAATCTCCATCCTTGGAGATATTCAAAAGCTGCCTGGACATTGTCCTGGGCATCTGGCTCCAGGTGGCCCTGCTTGAGCAGGGGGGGTTGGATCAGATGACCTCCAGAGGTCCCCTCCAACCTCAACCTTTCTGTGAAATTCATGAACCCAGGCATAAGCAAATACTGAAAGGATTAGTCAGGACTGTATCCCCTGATAAAACATAATACAACAATTCTGGATGCCAAGGCTGTGTAACTACTTAGGCTGTGTACTCTCCCTAAAAAACATCTCTTTCTGCCACTGTTGGCAACAAAATACTGTGCCACTAGGAAATTTCCCCTATGGCCTTACGAAAAGTACGGTACATACATTAAATTGACCAGCAGATCTTTGGACAGCAACGACCATTACAATTACTGATACATAATATCTATAGAAGTGCTCTAAACTCCTAGCCACAATTGGACAATCAGTGACCCAGACCTGAAAACAAAGCATTCTCAAATAATAAAATTGCATTAAAATATCTGTTCATACTTGATAATTTTTTTCCTTCTTTACAAATAGTGATAACAGTAGCAACCTGCAAGAGAATGAAATTCACTGGAACTGACATTTGTTTCTATGTTAATTATTTCACATTACACAGAAATATTTGGTTTCAGAAATGGAAAAAGGAAGAACAGGTCCTTAATGCTGTTAAAATGCTTCAAAATTGCATTTCCTATAAAGCATCTGTTTTATCATCTTTATTTCTTATTGTCCCTTTTTTCCCACTGGGGCAGTCATGCACGATTACATACATCATCTACTACTCCCCATTGGCAGAGAAAGTTTTAATTACTTAAGGCTATATATGACATTTACCTATACATTTATTACCCTGATGTAAAATTGATTTAATTCCATCATAGGAATACTGTAGTATAAACATGAATATGCTTTAAGTCATTACACTATCAGAGAATTTCTTAAAATAAGTAAGAGATTAATTTGGCTAACTAATACCCAAATCAAAACTTCTGGTCCACTCTTTTCAAGTTAACTACCTTTATTCAGGAATGGAAGATCATTTTCTAAATCATTTATGGTTGATAATTCCTTTCAAGGGTGGGGGAAAAAAAAAATTAAAAATCCTTTTCCTCATGCCTTGAAGCAAGAAACACTGAAAAAGTATTCAATAAATTATTCAAAACAAAGCACTTATAAGTGCAGAAATCATAAAAATTTTCTGCTTTAGTTTCTACCAGTTCACTTAAAGTGCTGCCTTAGAATTACAAGCTAACCAAGGGCTGATCACTGTAGCACGCTCATACCTTCCTGTATCCATTAACTGAAGCAGCACAGTACAACAGTGATTTTGTGGCCAAGCTGCTTCACTTCCCCAGAGTAGGCATTCTAGGTCCAATAAACCCTACACTTTTTTTTTTGCTGTTTGGAACTAGAGAAGTGTAGGCAATTCTGGAATGGACTCCAGCACTGAATCAAATCAAAATAAAAATATTTATATGATAATGTATGAACTCAAGCATTTGATAATAGTTAATTCCTCATGTCCTGTAATCAGGAAGAACATGCTTAAGTTTAAGGTCACACTATTTTCAAGGAAATCAAAGAAACACATACAAGAAAAGACTGTTCCAAACTACTGGTCAAACATCTTATTTGACAAATAGCAAAAAAGCACTTAAAAACTGACTGCGTGTTTACTAACATTTAGTTACAGGGATTTTGAATCATAACAATTTATTACATAAAATTGTTATCCAGAATGAAAGAACGCTGCCTAATGGTAAATAACAGCCTTGACACTTTCGTCTCAGGTAGCACTGCTGCGAAGTGAGAACAACTGCTTTGGAAATTAAATTTTACTTTGCACCCAATAAAAAGCAGACTGGCAACAAGAACAGTATTTTTTAACTTACAATTAAATTTGCTTGTAGCACAGCACTAACTATAATTTACAACAAACTTAGTTATAAATACACTTAGTATGCTTCTTTTGTCCTTTCTGCTGTATTTGGATTGTGACATTAAAAAAATATTTCCTAGGGAATCACTTAAGAAACAAAGGTTTACAATACAAAACTGAACTCCTAGATATTGTATGCTATTATACCCTCATGCTTCTTTCTAATATGAATTTTGAACGATACATAAAACTACTCCCTTTTCTTAGCCTCACCTTCACCAAAACAGAAGAATCACTAAGTATACTAGAGAACTTTACTTTTAGATAATCTGTAATTTGACAGATTCTATGTTTTAAAAATACAAGGGCCTAGCAGTCTCACCGATCATCTCAGCAAAATTTGCTTCAGCCTTCACTTACGTACTGTCTGATATTTTGATTAATAGCAATGCAAAGTACTCTTCCTTCAAAAGAAGGGTACCAGCAATACCTCACAGGTACTGATCCTCACAGATTGAAACACCAGTCACCACCAGAACACTATTAAGTAGTAATTATTTGGAACTGTATTCTCACCTAAAGAAGTCCATGACATATTACCTCATATTTCCAAATAGTCTAGGAAAAAGATCACACAGTAACATTCTCATTTACTCCCTACTTATTTACTGTCACTTAAAGAGCGACACTTAAAAAAAAAAAAAAAATTGAACTTTCTAGGCACAACTACCTTATAATAAAATTGAATGCTACAAGAAATACCACATTTATTCCACATGCAGTGTGATAATACTGCATTCATTCCACATACACGATATTTGTAGTGCGAGTCTTTCATTACTAAAACTTGATTGCTTTCAGGAGGAATTTTAAACAATGTTCTGAACTGAATAAAACGGTAATGCAACTACGCAACTAGAAGCTGACATGTAAGTGCAAGGGCAATAATTTAAGACTGGATAAACAACTTTAATTCTAACATTTTCTAATATTATTTGACTTAATAGCACTAGTTTTTTAATGAGTATAAAAGAAATTTATTTCATCATCTACACAAGAAGCCTAATTAACAATTCTCAGACATTGTAGCAGAGAGGAAAAAAAAAACTGGCTTCAAAACAAGTGATTTGAAATAGTCACACAAATACAAGTTTTCTTTCTTTTTATGCAGACACAGTTCA